>JANBXA010000202.1:9615000-9872500 GCA_030556225.1 Cricetiscus sungorus | reverse complement strand
ACACACTCACACACTCACACACTCACACACATACACACACTCACACACACTCTCACACACTCACACACACTCAACACACACTCACAACACTCACAACACTCACACACACACTCACACACACTCACACACATACACACACTGACACACACTCACACACACACTCACACACACATACACACATACCACACATACCACACACACTCACTCACACAGACACACACACTCAACACACACTCAACACACTCACAAACACTCACTCAACACACACTCAACACACTCAACACACTCAACACACTCACACACTGACACACACTCACACATACCACACACACTCACACACTGACACACACTCACTCACACACACTCACACACTCACACGCACACACACACTTTGTAAAATAAAATGATGCCAAGTCTTCCTGGCATGGTCACATATACATATAACAGTGTAGACAAATCATTTTGAATGATAACTTGGCAAGTTTTTCATGGACCCCATGGCCCCTCCTCCCTCTTATGATGGACAGGCTGACATAAAGGCAGTTTTATTTGGATCTCACCAGCTTCTCCATTCATAGAGGCCAGAGCGGGGCTACTGTCATGATATACCTCAGCATATCCTAGGTACCAGGCACTTCAAGAGTCTCTCAGTGACAAACCAAGTCACACCTCAGGCCAGAATGTGACTGTGCTCATCAGTTTTCTATTGCTGAAATGAAATAGCTGAGCCGGACTCAGTTTTTAGACAGAAGGGGTTTGTTTAGCTTATGTTCGGATGTGGTGATGTATTATTTATGATCTAATGATTCCTGAAGTGTCAGAATGCAAGCCAGCCACACTAGTCAGTTATAGAGGCCAGGCAGCGGGGCCACACCTTTAATCCCAGGACTTGTGACACGGGGACAAAGATCTCTGTTAGTTCAAGGTCACCCTGAGTTACATGAAATTGATCAGGTCTCAAAGAGAAACAGCTCACACAAAGGTGATTTCGGCTCTTGGGATCCCTCGCCTTTAATCCCAGGATTTGAGAGGCAAGGAAGGAAGAAGCAAGGGGTCTCATGGAACAATTAGTCTCCAGCCACGCCGAGGACAGGTAGCCCGTTCAGCCTGAGGTAGAGCTAGAGCTACTGGCTGCGGCTTCACTTCTTGTGGAAAGGAGTTGTCGTAAGAGTCTACCCCCCAGCCCCGTCTCACCACGGCTGCTGGTATTGAGATGTTTTCCTGTCCTCACACAGACTCCTGTTGTCATTCTCTAGGTGGCCCAGCCAAAGAAGCCTCTCCAGGGCCTGGGAGTTGATTTGAATGTTTAGCTTCCCCAAATGCAACGCAAAAAAAAAAAAAACCAGAGACTGATATTGGGGTTCAAGCTTCAAGCTGGAGATCAGAGGAGCAAAGCAGCTGCCTACTCTACGGTTCCTTTTTGCAGGCAGAAACCCCAGGAACCTAAGGGTCTCCCACTGGGTTCCACCTCTGTACAGCTTTTTAAACGTTTTATGTGTGTGGTGTTTTTCCTGCATGTAGGTCCGCACACCGTATGTGTGCCTGATGCTCTCGGAGGCCGGAAGAGGGTATCAGGTCTCCTGGAACTGGGGTTAAGGATGGTTGTGAGCCACCATGTGAGTTCCGGAAATCATACCCAGGTCCTCTGGAGGAGCAGCCATTGCTCTTAACTGCCGAGCCCTCTCTCCAGCCCCTAAGCGTCACCTCTTAGATTGCCACACTGAGAACCAAGGCGCCAACACCAACACGTGAGTTTTTTCAGGGACAGGCAGTGACTGCTTCATCCTCCTCCTCATTCGTTTTCTTCTCATTGCCACTGTTCCCCTGGCTGGGCTGGAGGATGTCTTCAGTCTGAGGTTGCCTGGCTTTGCCGACAGCGCTATTTACCTGCCTAGCTGGGTCCAGCTGGGTATACAGCCATTTAGCATTCATCGTGGTTTGTCTTGAATTACAAAATGTAACACCTGTCATTTTCACTTGGGCGTTTTGTCAAAGATCAAATGGCCATGACAGAAAAGTGATACGAGGTAGCAAGAATGAGGAACCACACTTTGTGTGGGACGTCCTCTGTCAGGTCCCATTTGTTCCTGGACAGGAATCTCGATACATCAGCAAGGCAAGAGCAAGAAGGCAGAGTCAGCTCACAGCTAACTTCTCCTGTGCGTTGTTTAGAATACTCCTACCCACAGCTCACTCTAAGAAACCCCTTAGAAGCCAGGCATGGTGATGGCACACACCGTTAATCCCAGCACTCCGGAGGCAAAGGCAGGCGGATCGCTTGAGTTCAAGGCCAGCCTGGTCTACAGGGTGAATTCCAAGCCAGCCACGGTATATCGGAAGACCTCTTCTTGAGAGGTGTCTCAGTGGGTCTAAGTCACACCGGAAACAGAGCTACCCTGTTCAATAAACTGCCAGGTGCTACACGCTTCACTTGCCGGTGACTCATGAGTTTAGTGTCCTGCCTTGAGGATGTCTCAAAGGCATTCTCTCTATGTTACCCAGATTTGTCTACTGGTGCGAGAATAATGGGAAACGTTGGAGGGTGTCCCGAAGCCCCTAGGAAGTGTAGTTCCTGTGAGTGTTTTTATTACCTGGGATGATCACCTAATTCCCAACGCCCTCACGCCCACACCTACTTGGTAAGGCAGGGAAGGCTGATGACTGGAACAGGATGAGAAGTAATGAACTTTACCTGCCCGTCATCTCAGTGGGATAGCGGGATGACCTAGGAAAATAACATTTGTGTTTGGTCTGGGTTTGACGATTTGAAACTGTGTGTGTGTGTGTTTTCTTATTTGAGAGGACTAAAGTCACACCCATCGAACACAGACAACAACAATGCTCAAATCCAATTTCAGTGCGTGTCGGCTCAGGGGACCAGCGGCCCCAGGAGCAGCGAGTCCCATGGACATGAGTGTGTTGTACAAGCACAGAGGAAGTGCCGTCTAACTCTTGAGATCCAGCTGGAGATGGAGATGGTGCAGCAGTTAACTAGGATGTTTGAGACCCCCAGTTTTATGCAAACAAACAGACTATAACACCCCAGGAGGAAGGCGTTATTACTTTTATTATTCCCCAAGGAAACCCAATCTTAGGCAGTAAGTATCTTGTCACTGAAGTGTTGAACCCAGGTCCCACTGAGGAGGAGGAGGCTGTCACCATCTCCCCAAACCTCACAAATCCTCCTGCAAGGGCCTCCAGAGAAACCCCAGAGCAGCCCCAGACCAAGCTGAGTTCCAAGAGGGGGAGGTTTGTGGGCAAAAGCACCTCTGTCGTCACAGAGCTGTGTGGGGAAAGTGTTCCGGAATGCCACCCTAGAGGCCTGAGGCAGCCTATTGCTTCCCCGAGTTTACCGAGCAAGGGCAGCCCAAGAGTGAACCCATTAGCTTCCACTTCCTGTCACGAAGGAGAAGAACCACTCACAAGGCCCCGCTCCTCCCTCCCCAAGGATATGTAGGCAGTTGTTTAAGCAAGGGACTCCTGAGGCTCCCCCGAGGATACATGAAATAGTTAATGGTTTCTGGGGAGACTTTTCTTTGGTGCTATCCCTCCCCTGAGTCGCCCACTCTTCTATAAGTAACCCTGACCCATTGTCCTACCAGTAGTGCTAATTATACTAACTGGTTTACTTAGCTAGATGTGGTGGAATCATTTTCTTGGCCTGTTGTTGGTGTCCTATCTGGGATGAGTCTCTAAAAAAATAAGTAAGTAGGTAAACACATAAATAAAATATTCTCTCATTCTTTTCAACATCATAAATTCTTTCCCAAAGATTAACTTTGTCCTGAAAAGGAATTTTCTTTTTTGCACGCGTGTGCGTGCGTGCGTGTGTGTGTGTGTGTGTGTGTGTGTGTGTGTGTGTGTGTGTGTATGTGTGTGTATATGTGTGTGTGTATGTGTGTGTGGGGTGTGGAAGCCCTCAGCTGGCCTTGAGTATCTTACTTGATTGTGCTCATATTTATTGAGGCAGTGTCTTTTGAGGAGCCTGGAAATCACTGATTCCAGCTGATGTAGCTAGCATTCCCTGGAGACCTCCTCATCTCTGTCTGCGTCCTGGGATTATTGACAGCTTTTACAGGGCTTCTAGGGGTCCAAATTCCAGTCCTTATGTTTTTGTGACAAGCACTTTATCCACTGAGCCACCTTTCCAGTTCCAGAAATAATTATTAGCCTGTAGGTTGTACAAACGTGTGGGGCGGGATGGATGTGGCCCTCAGGATGCAGGTAACTTTAGAATGTTTAGAAAATTGCCTCAGTATGTGTCTTCCACATTTAACCATAATCTCTAAGGAACAGAAATAGGATACATAGCTTCCAAGACAATACAAAAAGAAGAAGCATTAGAGAGAGTAATCATATGGGAAAAAAGAGAGAGAGAAGAAAGAGAGAGAGAGAGAGGAGAGAGAAAGGAGAGGGAGGAGAGAGAGAGAGGAGAGAAGGAGAGAGGAGAGAGAGAGAGAGAGAGAGAGAGAGAGAGAGAGAGAGAGAGAGAGAGGGAGGAGAGAGAGAGAGAGAGAGAGAGAGAGAGAGAGAGAGAGAGAGAGAGAGGGAGGACAGTGGGATATGCAGAAACCGATGAGAAAGGTAAGTCTAATCGTAGTATAGCACAAAAGCACCTCAAAAGGGTGCATTAGCAAACATGCATAGCTGTATTCCTGCAAAATAACAAAACCCACGAACCGGTCAGACTGGCCTGCAGTTTGGGGGCTGAAGAGATGGCTGGGCAGTTAGAAGCACTTGCTGCTCTCAAAGAGTTTGGTTCCCAGCACCCACGATGGGTGGCTCACAGCCATCTGCAACTCCAGCAGCTGTGGATCTGGACACCCTGACCTGGCCTCTCCAGGAACCTTCACCCTCCCCACCAAACTCACAAATAAACAGTAAGATAAGTCTTCTAAAAACAACTTCTCTCTAGGTAAATTAAAAACAAGAAGAAGCAAAATGCTACTTTGAAATTTTACCTCCCAAACAAAATTATGCAGCTACTTGAATACAAAAGAATAGGAAAACCGAGTAACACTAAAACAGGTGTGGAATACTGGGGTAACTGTTATGAAAACAGATTAGGTGCTGTGTCTTCGTCACCTTGTGTATAGATAGGGACCCGGGCACCTGCTGATCCATGGGGTCAGGGCGGGGCTCTCAGAAGCAATGCCTGGCACATACTGAGGGGTTCCATATACAGCCAGAAGTCAGGGTCGCAGAAACTGAAAACTGGACTTGATCTGTGTTGGTCACTGACCAGCTGGAGTTTCAGGAAGGCAAGCATGAGACCATCCCTTGAATTAACTATGCTATTCTGAAATGAAGGGGTCTGAAGGGGCAGAGGTGCTCACAGGCAGACCAGTGGCTAAGCTCAGAGGGAGCCAACCCAGCGGGCGTGTGTGTTGGGGGGGTGAAAGGGGGAGTAGGGGTGGGGCCACATATTTATGTCTCGGTGGCCAAATCATGAGACCTGAGGTTCCCGAATGGTAATGTTCGTCCCTGCTGTGGTTTAGACCTGGAATATCTATCTCGCGAAGGCCCCACTAAGTGCTACTGGGAGGTGGTAGAATTCTTCTTTTTTTCTTTTTAATTTAAATTTGAAACAAGGTTGTTTTCATGTCAATCCCAGTTCCCTCACCCTCTCCTCCTCCCCTGTTCCCACCAACCTCGATCCCACCCCCTTTCTGCTCCCCAGGGAGGGTGAGGGCTTCCATAGTAGTCTGAGAACAAGCGTTGCTCGTTATCCAGATAAAGCCATGCTTACGTGGGTCCTCTGGGGCCCAGACTCCTTTCCATTTACACTCTGTGGACTGGAACACACGTCTTCCACGATGGAGAGAGACAGACCGTGAAGGAGCAGGCGTCCTAGTCCACCATCACTGCCGACAGCAAGGAGGCTGGGAAGTGTAGTCAGTGCCCCAAGGAGAAGTGACGCTGGGTGTAATGAGCAGCTTAACCAGTCCCTGCTCTTGTGCCTGTGCCGTCCTAGTTACACAAAATTTCAGGTGTCATCTCTGGTCAGAGACATATATGGAAGCCAGACTGTGCCTCTCATTAGATAAAAGGACCAGAACAGGCTTTTTAATTTGTGTTTATTGATTTATAAACTTTACCTCTTTCCTGTTATGGTAGTTTGAAAGAAAAATGGCCCCCATAGGGAATAGCACTATTAGGAAATGTGGCTTTGTTAGGGCAGGCGTGGGCTTGATAGAGGCAGCCACTATGCCACTGTGGAAGGAAGCTTTGAGGTCTCATATGCTCAAGACACCACCCAGTATGACAGACCACTTCCTGTTGCCTGTCTATCAAGATGTAGGACTCTCAGTTCCAGCATGTCTGCTTGCATGCCACCATGTCCCACCATGGTGACAATGCACTAAACCTCCGAAACTGTAAGCCACCCATTCAAGGTTTTCCTTGGAAAGAGTTGCCGTAGTCACTGTGTCTCTTCTCAGCAATAGAAACCCTAAGGCACATGACTAATTTCTATTCATTTTTCAAAGATGAGTCAAATTCCCTAAGAGTCCACCACCCTAGCAACTGTGGTTCTTTGGATCCTGACACAGGGGAAGAAAATAGAATCCAGACTGAGTTGAAATAGCTGGGGAATTTTTATTGCCCCCGGAGAATGCGTGAACATCGTTAGCTCCTATAGCAAAAGTAGTTTCCCTTCCCTGAGCACTTCTGTCAGTTTAAGGTGCATCTCTGCAAAACAGAGGAAGGAGGATGCTGCTGTGGCCAGTACGTATCCAGTGCAGCAACCAAAGAGAGAGGAACTGGGCTTCAGAGACGTGGGAAACAGAGACGTGTGTCACATGCAAGAAACTCTGATGTCAGATCCAGTCAAACGTAAGTGGAGAGTCCAGAACCTCTCCAGTCCTCATTAACGTCCCCTTAGAAATAACCCTTTTAATAAAACAGTTTCGCACGTTTCCAGCCAGCCCACACTCCGCTCTGCTCAACCCAAATATTTCATAAATTAGCATGATACAACCACACAACTCTCTTATACAAAGCGTCTCAGGCTCGGCTCGTTTTTGCCTCTCTCTGCCTGTGTGTGTGTGTGTGTGTGTGTGTGTGTGTGTGTGTGTGTGTGTGTGAGGCTTTTTTGTTTGTTTGTTTGTTTTGTTTTGTTTTTTTAGGACAGTGCTTTTCTGGGTAGCTCTGGCTGTCCTGGAATCAGTCTGTAGACCTGGCTGGCCCAGAACTCAGAGATCCTCTGCCTCCAGAGTGTTAGCATTGAAAGCGTGTGCCCCCACCACCCAGCTTTCATCTTGCTTCCCATATAGAAGATGAGCTAATTGAGATGGGGACTGAATCTTGTGATTTCATGATAAAGACATAGCAGTTTCTTAGTGAAATTTGCTAAACCAAAGGCACTCCATGGGGAGTGTCATTTCCTGGAACAAGATAATCCTAGTCCTTGATCCTGAGAGTCCAACATTGGGGCCCTCGGGACCCAATGTCTTTGGGTATTATACATGCAGGTCTAGTTGTGACCCAATTATAGTTACCCAGTTGCCATCAGACACAATCAAGAGTTTGGTGAACCACAGAAGGGCCTAACTACCTTCCTTCCTTCCTTCCTTCCTTCCTTCCTTCCTTCCTTCCTTCCTTCCTTCCTTCCTTCCTTCCTTCCTTCCTTCCTTCCTTCCTCCTTCCTTCCTTCCTTCCTTCCTTCCTTCCTTACTCCCTCCTTCCTTCCTTCCTTCCTTACTCCCTCCTTCCCTCCCTCCCTTCTTCCCTTCTTCCCTCCCTCCCTTTCTGGGTTCTAAAACCATTCCCAGGGAGAGTCAGTCATTCTGGCCCAGCAGAGTGAAACCAGTTTACAAGCAGACTAGCGAGGTTGAACAAAGACCAATCAGAAGGAGCTGGAGAGATGGCCTGGTGGTTAGGAACACTTGTTGCTCGTGTACAATTCCACTGTCTACACAATGGCTCACAGCTATCTTCGCTCCAGCTCAAGTGGCACCAGTCTCAGCGGATGGGATACCTCTTCTGACCTCCGCAAATGCTAGATGCTCGCGGATGGGATACCTCTTCTGACCTCCGCAAATGCTAGATGCTCGCATGGTGCATGCAGGCAAAACACTCATACACATAAGTAAATCTAAATAAATACATAAATAAAAGAACCTATCAAAAGAGTTAGAGGAGACGGGGCACACCCAGGGTGGTGTGGCCAAGGGCCACTTGAAAGATTTGGAATCAAGGCTAAGATCTCGCATCTTTGGGTGGGGTCCTGAGGGAACGGCGAGCAGCTGTCTGCAGCTGCCTTTATCGTCAGGTGCAGGCGTGTAAAGGCCAACAATGCCAGGTGAAGCTAGGGCATGCAGACATGTAAAGACGGTTAAGAACAGGTGGGGCTAGGGTGTGCAAAACAGACTCTCTCCACGGTGCCAGAATGATTTGTATTGGTGACAAACTTTCCTAAAGGCAAATTCACAAAATGTGCCACATTTTAAAATATGCCTACATATAAGCAAGCTGGGAATAGCTTTAGAACCAAGGAAGGAAGGAAGGAAGGAAGGGAGGGAAGGAAGGAGGGAGGAAAGAAGAAGGAAGGGAGAGAGGGAGGAAGGGAGGGAGGGAGGAAGGGAGGAAGGAAGGAAAGAAGGAAGGGAGAGAGGGAGGAAGGGAGGGAGGGAGGGAGGAAGGGAAGGAGGGAGGGAGGAAGGAAGGGAGGAAGGAAGGGAGGGAGGAAGGAAGGGAGGAAGGAAGGGAGGGAGGAAGGGAGGGAGGGAGGGAGGGAGGAAGGGAAGGAGGAAGGAAGGGAGGAAAGGAGAAGGAAGGGAGAGAGGGAGGAAGGGAGGGAAGGAGGAAAGAAAGAAGGAAGAAGGGAGGGAGGAAGACCCTTTTGTGATTCACTATATCCCTGCTTGGGTCTAAATGGCACCTACAGGTGGGTCACAGCTAGTCCTACATATACCATACATCAGATTCCAGGGATCCCAGTACTGGATTCTTAGGGTCAGGAAATAGGATTGTCTCATTCCAGGAAATGATTCTCCTCATGAAATGAGAACAGATGCCACACTGGCATGCCTCATCCATTTAACATTATTCAGAGAAGGAGATTTACAGCCATTGGATCGTGAACTCATCCTGGAGCCAATCATAATGGCTGGTGGAAATGGTTTTTCCTGACTGGCCAGGCTCCCCGTCACATATGTTTGTTTCTAGGGGATAGAGGAGGATCGTGACTGACAGTTGAGTTGTGTGGCTATGGACAAGGATGGAACAGTTCCTCAAAGATAAAAAGACTACTAGCCCACGCTATATGGAGAGAGACCTTGCTCAGCCTAGACACAGGGGTGTGGGGGTGGGGAGGTGCCTTGGCCCTGCCTCAATGAGATGATGGGACAGACTTAGTAGACTTCCTAGGGGAGGCCTTACCCTCTCTGAGGAGCAGATGGGAGGTGGAGAGTGCAGGGAGTGGGAGGAGAGGAGGGAGGGGGAACTGGGATTGAAATGTAAAAAATAAATTAATAAAAAAAAAAGTGCAAAAAAAACAAAAAACAAAAAACCATGGACCATAGGAGACTGGGAATGGGAAGCCCGGGAAGCAAACCAAGCCCCATCACTATCTCGGTCCCCGCAGCAGGGGGATGGCTTCAGAAAGGGAAAAATGGTTCTTCCCAGAACCTCAGAGCGACTTGAGACTGTTTGTGCCCAGAGTCACATTTAAAAAGGAAACCCAAGTCAAGTTTAGTGTTATTCCTAACGCTCAGGAGGCAGGGGCACACAGATCTCTGTGAGTTCAAGGCCAGCCTGGTCTACAGTGAGTTCCAGACCAGCCAGAGCTCTATGGCGACACCCTGTCTCAACAAAAAGAATAGGAAGAAGAAAGGAGACTCATGTTTGTAAGCTCAGCTTTATGATAACCAAATCACTTGAAAGATAAAAAACAGGAACCTGGCTAGCACACCATGTGTCCATGCCTTCTGTCATGATGATATTGGACGGGACCTCGGAAACTATAAGCCACCGCCTCAATTACAAGCTTTCTTTATAAGAGTTCCCGAGTCTCTCTTCACAGCAATAGAAACCCTAACTAAGACAGTGGTATTTGGGCAAGCTTTGAGACCCTTTCCAGAAATTCATCCTGAGAATCCGGAGTGTTGCCTTCTGAGGGTTAGCCACCAGGCTCTAATGGCAGAGCCTTGTGAACAGCTCTGCTCTGACACGACTGTGCCCTCCTAACACATCTACCACTGCACGAGTTATCGTATGTCACATGGCCTGTGTCCCGGGTAGGAAGTGCACGGTCCACGTGGGTTAGAGGACCAGGCACAGAAAGAGACGACATACGTCACCGGGAACTTTGCAGAACCTGGGACTGTGCTTCCTGTTGAGGATCCAAAATGGCATCGCCACAAACGTCTAGAGTTCCATGTCTGAAGCCGGAGGAAGAAGTGAAGTGTTAGGCAGGAAATTCCAGCGAGTTCACGGACCAGGAAGGAGGGTCACAGGAGGGGAGGGAATAGAGGAAGTGGGAAGCAGGCAGGAGACACGCCTTCTTCCCTTGCCAGCTGCTCATCCTGTCCAGTGACTCAGCCATAACTGGCATCAGGGCCTGGCTGCGAGCATATGGTAGAACTCCAGCTCTCAACCCGACTCCTAGCTGTGGGCTCTTCCTAGAGTGAGGCCAGGATCCTGGAAAAGGCACTGGCTGATATCCTGACTCAGATGCTAGCTGGATGTGGTACTGAATCCCTTTAGTCGCAGCACTCGCAACAGAGGATGATGGATCCCTATGAGTTCAGTGTTGGTCTGTTTTATGTAGTGAGTTCCAGGCTAGCAAGAGCTACATAGTTATATCAGCCTCAAACAAAACAAAACAAAACCAGAAATATTTAGATTTGGGAACATTTGTATGTTCATACTGATGTATCTTGGTTATGGGACCTAAATACAAAGTAAGTCAAAACATGAAATTTATTTGTCTCCTACACATTTTCATATACCATACCCTGGAAGTAATTATATATTAAAAAAATTTTTTTTGTTGTTGTTTTGAGACAAGGTTTTTCTGTAGTCTTAGCTGTCCTGGAACTCACTCTGTAGACCAGGTTGGCCTGAATGCATAAGGATCTGCCTGCTTCTGCCTCCCAAGTGCTGGGATTAAAGGTGTATGCCACCACTGCCCAGTCTTAGAATATTTTTTAAGAATTATATTGATTTATTTATTATGTACAAGTGAAAACGTGTGGGTTTCCATCCTTCCACCGTGTGCTTCCCCGTCATCAGATTCGGCAGCAAGCACATTTATCCCCTCAGCCACCCTGGCACCTTGTACAATGTTCTACTGGGCCCACATTTTGACTGTGACTTCTAGAGATGAAGAGAGACCGGCTGTGGCATTTTCTACTTATAGCATCATGCTGGCTCTCAAAAGCTTTCTGGTTTGGGAGCATTAGGGATTAGGATGCTCAGCCTGCAGTTCTCCGGGGCCATCCTAGCTTCTCACATTACATTCTAAGACAGTTCCCATCTGCCCGTCTGCCCTTCAGGTCTTGAGAACAAAATAAATCAAAAGTCACCATAGAGAGGGCCCATTGCCACAGGCTGCTTCAACTAAACAGCCACACTTGAACAGCTGTCTCGTCAGATACAGTAGGTGCCACTATGGATCACCATCAGGGACTGATGGCCAGTACCCAGGAGCGGTGACCTGAGTGACTGGACCCCACCCAATGGTGCAGGCCTCCAGGATCAGGCTCCTTATCAAGGGAAGAAACTCTAGGTCAAGGTGGAAAAGCCATAAAAAAAGCAAGCTGCTCCAGGCTTGTGTGCCACGTGAGTCGGAAGCTCTTGGAGCAGTGTTAAGGGGACACTGTGACTAGGGTGACAAGGAGAGAAGTTCCTCGGGTGTGGGACATCCTCCCTCCTCCTCGCTCTTTCCTTCCCCTGACTTAGCAACATTTTCCTGGACTATTTGTGAGCAGCACAATTTCTTGGGACCTTAAAGAAGCTTATGTGCATTGGGAAACTAAAACAAAACAAAACAAAACATGGCTGCTGTATTTCTCCCCTTCCACATCCGGTGGTGGTCACACCAAACTCCTGACGGGCAGGAGCAGGAGCACGCTCCAGGCTGAGGCTGACCTCCGGCTTAGGTAACAGTTCTCTTTAGCATCATAGGAAAGGATATGAGTGCCTTGTTCTCCCTGCTGCAATGGGATACCCTAGATCCTATCATTGCCGGAGCTGCCTCCTCAGTAAACTGTTTCCTTAGAAGAGGTCCATAGTCCAGTAGATAAATCGCTCAATTCTCCCGTGGTCTTATACCCAAGCTCTGGGCCACAGGATCTGAGCATTCCCCATGTGGAAGTGTACAGACTCTGCTTAGCCAGTCAGGTCTCTCTGGAGACGTTGTACCTTCACAGGGTCACGGAGGTGTCATCCAGGCACCGTCCTGTGTCTCACATCTGAGTTCTGTAGGTCCAGGAACAATGAGATCTGAGAGAATTTTCCTAGACAACAAGCACTTTAGCAGTCACCCTAACTCCTGCACCATCTCCTTCCCTACCATGCTGGCCAGAAATGTTTAAAACACAGATCTGGTCCAGCCATGGTAGCCTACACCTATAGTCTTAGCACTTGGAAATTGGAGGCAGGAGGATTGCAAATTTGGGGCCATCCTGGGCTGCCTAGGAAGAGTGTCTCCAAAAACTAAAAGCAAACAGAAACTCCCACCCCATGAACACCCTTTGTCCTGCTCCGATAAACTCCTCAGAGCGATTCTATTGCCCCTTTACCCCATCTCCTGACCACACCCCACTGCCAGTTTCTGATAACGCTATGTTTGCAAATACTCAGCTTCTGTTAGAAAGAACATTTCTTGCTCTCCTTCTCTGTTCTTCCCTCAATTCAACCTTCCTGATCCCTCATGCTCTCCTCTCCTCTCCCCTCCTCCCCTTCTCTTTCTCCTACCTCTCTCTCCCTCCCCCATGCTCCCAATTTGCTCAGGAGATCTTGTCTTTTTCCTTCTCAGGGATCCGTGTATGTCTCTCGTAGGGTCCTCCTTGTTTCTGGCTTCCCTGGGGTTGTGGATTGTGGGCTGGCGATCCTTTGCTCTACGTCTAATAGTCACTTGTGAGTGAGTACACACCATGGTCTTCTTTCTGCGTCTGGGTTACCTCACTCAGGATCGTTTCCTCTAGTTCCGTCCATTTGCCTGCGAATTGCAAGACGTCATTGCTTTTTTCCTCTGAGTAGTCCTCCATTGTGTAAATGGACCACATTTTCTCCATCCGTTTTCTGGCTGAGACCATGTTTTCTCCATCCGTTCTCCGGTTGAGGGCGTCTAGGTTTGTTGCTGATGGTTTCTTTTCCCATCGGGTTTCATTGCCCTTCTCAGCCCCAAATAAGCACATAAAGACTTACATTGATTATTAAACTGTTGGCTGATGACTAGAGCTTCTCATTGGCTAGCTCTCTCTTAATTATTAACCCATTTTTATAATTCTATGTATTTCCACATGGTCTTGGCTTACTGGAGAATGTCCGGACCTGTTACTTCTTTGGTGGCCTACATGGCATCCCCTTTGGCAGACTCTCTCTGCCTCCCTTTCCCAGAATCCTCCCAGTCCTAGTCCCGCCTATCTTCCTGCCTCATTGGCCAGACAGTGTTTTAGTCACCAACCAATAAAGAAGCATATATACAGAAGGGCATCCCCATCACAGGTTGCTTCCAGGTTCTGGCTATTATGAATAATGCTGCTATGAACATAGTTGAACAGATGTCCTTGTGATATGAATGTGTATCCTTTGGGTATATGCCTAAGAGTGGAATCGCTGGATCTTGAAGTAGACTGATTCTCATTTTCCTGAGAAACCGCCATACTGATTTCCAAAGGGGCTGTACAAGTTTGCACTCCCACCAGTAATGGAGGGATTTCCTAGGGAAATCTCCAGGAATCCACCAAGATGACGCCAGCTAAGAATCTAAGCAATAGTGGAGAGGCTACCTCCCCTGTAATGAGATTAATGACTGCCTTAAATGCCGTCATAGAACCTCCATTCAGTAGCTGATGGAAGCAAAAGCAGAGATTCATGGCTAAGCACTGAGTTGTACTCCTGGAATCCAGTTATAGAGTGGGAGGAGTGATGAGCAAAGGGGCCAAGACCATGCTGGGGAAACCCACAGAGACAGCAGACCTGAGCAAGTGGGAGCTCAGAGACCCCAGTCTGACAGCTGGGGAACCAGCATAGGACTGAACCAGGCCCCCAGAATGTGGGTTCCAGTTAAGGGGGAGCTGGTCAGTCTATGGAGCTGCTGGCAGTATTTTTCCCTAGTGCATGAATTGACTTTTGGAGCCCATTCCCCACAGAGGGATACTCTCTCAGCTTAGATACGGGGGGGGGGTTAGGTCCTGCCCCAAATGATGTGACAGACTTTGATGATCCCCCATGGCATCTGAGGAGTGGATGGGGTGTAGGATGGGGGGATTATAGGGGAGGATGGTAGGGGAATGGTAGGACGGAAGGGAGAGGGAACTGGGATTGGCATGTAAAATAAGATTGTTTTTAATTTAAATAAAAATTAATTTAAAAGCAAGACTCCAAAAAGAAAGGAAGGAAGGAAGGGAAGAAGGAAGGAAGGAAGCATTACTCATTTTCTCCACATTCTTTCAGATGTGGAGCAAACGCCATTGATTGCTCCGTGTGCCTCTGCCTGTCCCCAGGGAGTGTGCTGCAAGTCCTTGCTCCAGTATGGATGACGACTCTCAACACCACTCCTGGGATGCAGACTCTGAGCACATGCATGGGAATGACAGCCAGGCTAGGGGCCCCGCTGTTCTGTCTCCTTTTCAAGTTCAAAGTGCTCCTAGGAAGTATACGGCTGACGAGACAGTTGGAGCCCAGCACCACAAGGGCAAGTACAGCACAAGGACTTTGACCAGATACTGGTGTCTGGACTTAGTTACTAGTTAACAAGCTCTGCAAAGAGCAAACAGAACAGGGCATCTCCCAGAGTTTACTGGGATACAGGGAAGTTATTGCCAGAGAACTGTAATATAAACAGTGATCTGTTACTGCTAAAGTACCAGGTCCTCCAATTATGGAGGAAGCAGTTGTTCAAAATCCACCCATGAAGACACTTTTGTTGTGTTTGCTGCAGGAGTAGCCGTGGTAACCCTTGGACAGGGGCGTTCGTTCTTGCAGTTAGTAAGAAATGGCCAGGACGCCGACGTGCTGACCGAGATACAGACTTCAGCCTCCCCAGGGCTGTTCCACCTCCTGCCTTGTGAAGATGGAGCATCCCGAGGCTGCGTCATCATTTTCCTTACTTCTCATTGTCAGAGAGAGATTTCGCTGAAGGCTTTCCATTTCCTTTACCCCTGGGCCTGATACGACAGGCAATGTGCTCCCGTGATGTCTGTCTTTTTTCTCAAGTCGGCTGGACTTGGAGCCAGCTAGGAGACACACTTCTGGGTGTGTCCATGAACGTGTTTAATTGAGAAAGAAAACCCAGCAGGTACGCAGGCAGCACTATCCCATGACCTTGGGTTCCAGACTGAATAGAAAGAAAGGAGAAGGTGAATGGACCGTCGGCATCCATCTTTCCCTGATACAATGTTGCCAGCCGCTGCCTGCTCCTGCCTCCATTGATGCACACCACTACAGGCCTTGACACCCTTTTCTGTGAGCCAAAATAAGTCTTCTTCTCCCTAAGTTGCTTTTGTTTGAGTGACAAGAAAAGGAAGGGACACAGCTGCCATGTACACAATACTGCTTTGGAGGAAGTAAAGGAAATACATTCCCAGGAGCTTGACCGTGGACTTGTGATCAGGTCTGTCAAACACACGGTTTTGCGTGTGTAGTCATCATGCTGTGCTCTGAGGTCACTCTCTGATTCTCACCCCCGGTGCTGACATCTGAGTAGCACTAGAAATGATGATGGCTGGGGCTGCAGTGTTTCCTGCTGGTGTGGAGTTGGGACATGGTGTCCTTTACCATGTGGTGGATTGTAACAGGCCGATATGAGGGTTTCTTTGGCAGTACTGTTCCTCTGGCAACTTAATAAGCTTCCAGACTTTACAGAAGACAGCTCAGTTGGTAGAATGCTTGCCTAGCGTGCACAAAGCCAGGGCTTAAATCCCCAGCACGGATCAGGGGTAGTCCCAGCACCCAGGGGGGTGGGCAGGGGGGTTAGGAGCTGACGGTCATCCTCACCCGTGTAAGGAGCTGGAGGCCAGACTGAACCACATGAACCTCTGTCAAAAACACAAAAGTAAGAAGACTTTAGGCTTTCCGATTCCTTGGGACAAGGATTGCTCAGACGTCATTATCTGCTCTGTCTCTTTACTTCCAAAAAATGCTTTTCTTAAGCGTTTAATCGACGTACATTCATACGAAAGTGGACAGATGATAGTGTAGTGTTCCTCTCGGTACATTTTCACAGGATAATCACATGGATCTGACCCCAGCCAAGAACTACAGCTTTAGCTATAATATAACCCTTCCAGTAGCCGCCTCCCTTGTGTGTGTGGGTGCTCGTCACCCAGCCTCCAACTCTTCAGAGTCATCGGGCAAGGTGTCTGACTATGTGGAGGCCACCACATTGTGAGGAAGCTCAAGCCATCTAAACACGCAGACAAGTGTCTTGGAACATCATCCGACAGTAGCTTAGTTTTTGAGCTACTGCAGGTCAGACATCAGATTTATGGGAAAAGACATTTCCAGATGACTATAGTCCCCAGTTCATCGTCTGGAGACTAAGCATGCACATATATGAACCTATGGGGGCCATTCTCATTCAAAACACCACACCCACTTCCTGCCCCCAACAGCCATATCACAATGCAGAATACATTTAGTCCAACTTCAAATGTCCCCATAGTCCCCCAGCCTCAACACTTAAAAATACAGTCTCTCCTGAGACTCAAAGTGATCTTTTTTGCTTGTTTGTTTGTTTCTTTTCAGGCAGGGTTTCTCTGTGTAGCCCTGGCTGTCCTGGAACTCACTCTGTAGACCTGGCTGGCCCCAAACTCGAAGATCCACCTACCTCTGCCTCCAGAGTGCTGGGATTAAAGGTGACCTGTCATCAACTCTGTAACACACATTCCTCCCAGTCCATAGGGGAGGGAAGGGGATATGGTGAGGAAACACTAGAATAAAGAATCAAACCACTCCCTATGTTCCAAATACTGGAACCAAAAAATCAGCAAATTCCAAATTCTGCATCTCGATGTCTGATGTCAAAGCACTCTTCAGATCTCCTACTCCGTTTAGCTTTGTTGACTGAAACGCACTTCTCTCTCTTGGACTGGTGCCACATCTGGTCTATAGCTCTCTCCTAGGCAAATATCCCAATGCTCTGGCACCTCCAACACCTTGGGGTCTCCAATGCAATCCAGATTTTAGCTTCGTAGCTTTGAGCTATGACCTCTCTGGGCCTTCATACAGTGGCTGCCCTGCCAAATGCCTGACTTCAGCGCTTATACATGGAGGAAGATTCAATAACCCTTCCCTGTAAGCCAGAACCACAAGGCAAAGCTGCCAAGTTCTGCAACTTGCTTGGACTAAAACTTGGCCCCCTGGATGCCTTCCTGGTGTTTGCCTAAGCTTTGACTTGTTGATGGTCTCTAAGCCAAGGAAAGATCTCAGCTTTGCTCTTTTCACAGGTTGCAGAATTAACTGGGTGGTGTCTTGATCTGAGGTCAGCGCTCCCTTTGGCCCAGTTAACATCAGGCTTTTATGCACACATTTTAGCTCCTTGAACACAGGGTCTGGCTCCAGTATTACATGTCCTGATGTGTAGCACCCACGCTGGAATCTGTTCCTCGAATCGGGAGAAGGCCTAGAGATTGGAATAAAGAGACAAGGCAGCCCGTCGTTCATTCAATGGCAATGTCAGACGCCATTTACTGAGGGGAAGAAACGGGCTTAAGTACTGACTTACAGCACAGTGGAAAATAACAGGATTTTCCGGCTTAGCTCCTCCCCACGAGGTGTGTGTTATCAAAACTGCAAGAGTCCCAACAACAGCTTTGGGGCAGGGAGTTCCGGCCAACAGCTTCAGGCTTGCCCGAGGTGCCTCTGGGGTCCACACAGGGCCCTACACTGATGCGCTTTTTTTCTCCTCAAACTGTACATTTTTTATTTTTTTATGCTATTTAATTTTTTTGTAAGACTAATCATTAATAACCACATGGCAGAGTCAATACTAGATTATCTTGTAATCTCCCTTGCCAATGTCTTTAACCCAAAATTCTTCAATTTGGCTGCAGACAGATATTTTTAGGACAAGGGCATGGAGCAGCCAAATTCTTTGTCAAAATCTCTCAAAGATGCTCTGTAGGGCACTTTCTTATTCTGCCCTCTTGAGTCAGGCAGGCCTACATTGCTCTCAGCACTACTGTCTTCCAAGCTCCTACTAGGATGCCTCATTACACCTGCCCCACTCAAAAGCATTCATATTCCTCCACACAACAGCATAGTCAAGCCTATCACTGCAGCATCCCAATCCCTGGTACCAACTCCTGTCTTAATTACTGTCCTGTGAAGAGATACTATGACCAAGGCAACTTTTATAAAGGAAAGATTTAGTTGAGTGGCTTACAGTTCAGAGGTCCAGTCCGTTATTATCATGGTAGGACACGGTGGTATACGGCAGACATGGTGCTGGAAAGTTTTACATCTTGATACGCAGGCAACAGGAAGTGAACTGAGACATCAGGTGTGACTTGAATGTGTATGTGACCTCAAAGCCCGACTCCTCAATGACACACTTCCTCCAAAAAAGCTACCCCCTACCTACTACAATAAAGCCACACCTCCTAACAGTACCACTCCCTTTGGGGACACAGGTATCTTTTACGCTATGGGACATTTAGTTTGTCTTTGACCCAATGCAAACAAAAGAGTCGAGAAGAAGAGGCAGAGAGATCAATGATAAAAGCTTTATAAGATAGTTATGGCATGTAAAGCTATCACTTAATAATATAGCTCACTATAAAATTTGCCTCCCTCTGTTCTGATTAGTTATTATTATCAACTTGGTACAACCCAGAGTCACCTGGGAAGAAGGAACCTTAACTGAAGAATAACCCATCAGACTCACCTGTGGCCGTGCTATGAGAAACTGCCTTGATTAATGATTGATTTGGGATAGTCCAGCCCATTGTGGGTGACACCATTCCTAGACACGAAGGCCTCGTCTTTGGTCTCTATAAGGAAACCAATGGATAACAGAGTGCATGAGTGAGTGGTGAGCCAGCCAAGATATCTTCCGTGGCTTCTGTAAGCCGGAAGAGTAAGCTGAAATAAACCCTTTCCTTCTCTGAATTTCTTTTCCTCTGAGTGTTTTATCACAGCAGCAGAGAAGCGGAACGCTCTGTCATGGTGAATATAGAAGATGTGGCATTATCCATGGTTCTCAACTGTAGATAATTCCCCTCTACCTTTCCTGAAAGGTACAGTTAGTTGTCAATGTCTGGAGATATTTTTGGTTGGTTGAGATGAGGTTATGACTAGCGTCTAATGAATGAGGCTAGGGATGCATCTAAACATCCCACATCACACAGGACAGGCACCATCATGATAATTATCTCATTTAAAATTTCAGTGCTGCCAAGGCAAGCAAACACAATCTACTAAAGTCTTCCCAGGAGATCTGGGGTGCAGGTGTGGCAACAAACTATTTTGATTACATCTTCTTTGGCTTAGAGAAAAGGCTTATCTGCCAAAAACAAACGAGGAAGAATGAGCATTCACAGCTTATTTAGCCCTGTCTTTTAAAAATGCTTTAGTTTAGCACAGAAATGTGCAGGCCGCTCTTGCTACTGGTGTGTGTGTGTGTGTGTGTGTGTGGGTGGGTGTTTCGAATGTGAGACTGGGAAGGCAACACTCACTCCTTTCCTTGTTTTCTCCAGGCCTTTGCTGATTTGGATCAAAGGCTGACATAAAGTGTCGAGGGAAGAGGCAGGTATATGTTGCTATAGTTTGAAATAAATGTAATTTTCAACTCTAAATCCAGTTTGAGTCGGGATTTTCATCACTTGAACGTGTCACACTCGACGGAGGGGCCATGGGGAATTTCTTGTTGACTTTTGAAAAATTTAGAGCCCAAACACGGGGTTGACATCCAGCACTGTGTCTCGGGCGGTGGCACAAAGCCCTCCCTGATCCCTTGCTAGGCCTGCAGTGTAGCTCCTGTGTGTTTCAGCCTGAGGTGGGTTCTCACCCCGGCTTCCCTTTCTGTGAAGAGATGAGTGACAGACAGAGAAAGAAACGGAGACAGCGCGTGTGAACAGGCTACTCTGCTGCTTGACTTGGGGAATCTCACAAGCCGTCCAGGAATGGGGTCAGGAAACAGTGATGAGGGGCATGCAGGGGGAAGCAGGGTTTGACCCTGATTCATCAGGACCCGTGCAGTGCTGTGAATGGGCCTCTGCCATGTGCAAACCCAGGGAAAAGCTCCTATTACCAACCCATGCTCACTGTCACATGACGCATCCGTGCCCCTGCCGTATTCACGCTCCTGCTGAAATGCCTTGCTTTCATCTGAGCAGGAAACAGTTATGTCATTGACACAGAGTTAACAGCCGCGTGGCCGGTGTTGGCGGTGTTGGCGGTGTTGGCTGGTGTTCACCAAATCACAGCCAGGGGCAAAGTGCCTGCTGCAAAAGCCGGGGCCTGAGTCCTAGAATCAGCACCCAGTAAGCACAGGGTGCCTCGGTGTGCACCTGCCATCTTGGCCCGAGAGAGGCCCTGCTGGGTCCCTGGGACTTGCCAGCCAGCCAGTCTGACCTAGTCAGGACACTCAGGCTAATGAGAAGCCCTGTCTCCAAAAGTGTGGTGGAGAGCACTTGAGGAAGAGACATGGGGCTGACCTCTGACCTCCACACACACGTACACACACACACTCACACACACACACACACTCACACACACACACTCACACACACACTCACACACACACTCACACACACACTCACACACACACACTCACACACACACTCACACACACACTCACACACACACACTCACACACACACTCACACACACTCACACACACTCACACACACGCGCGCACACACACTCACACACACACTCACACACACACTCACACACACTCACACACACTCACACACACACTCACACACACACTCACACACACACACTCACACACACACACTCACACACACACTCACACACACACACACACACACACACACACACACACACACACACACACACCCAGCTCTCCACAGCCCCATGACTATAGTTATTGTCTCCTGGTGGCGGAATCCTAGCTCCACTCTAGAAGAGCCCCCAGACAGGACCAGGGTTCCCCTCCTTGCCCTGTGAGGCTCCTATGATCCATCCATATTCTTCTCTCAAGGGCAGTGGCCGTCCCTTCCCAAGCTTCCCCTCAGGGACTCTTATTTTTGTCATTAAGACACACTGCCTGATTTTGCATCACCAAAATAAAGCTGCTTTGTAACCCCATTCACACATACACCAAAGTATAAGATCCTGGCTTCTTCTCTTTGCCTTTTTGTTTGTTTTGGTTTGGATTTTTGAGTCAGGGTAGCCCTGACTGTCCTAGAGACCAAGCTAGCCTCTGTCTCCTGAGTATTGAGGTTAAAAGCATGTGACAACACTTCCCGGTTGGTTTCTTTGTGTTTTTTTGTTTGATTGGTTGGTTGTTTTTGTTTATTTTAATTTTGTTTGTTTGTTTTGTTTTTGTTTTTGTTTTTGGTTTTTTTGCTTTTTCTGAGATAGGGTTTTTCTGTAGCTTTGGAGCCTGTCCTGGAACTCGCTTTGTAGACCAGGCTGGCCTCAAATTCACAGAGATTTGCCTGCCTCTGCCTCCCCAGTGCTAGGATTAAAGGCGTGCCCCACCAACTCCTGGTTTCTAATACCATTTTCTAGTCAGAGGATCCTGGGCTTCTTGGAGGAAGAACTGATTCTGATACTGGAGCATCTCATAGTGCCCGAAAGTCAGGAAGTGGTCCTAAACACGTGGTCACATACACATGCACACACACACACACACTGCGGAACCGCCACAGCATGTGGAGAAGCAAGAGGGGAGCATGGGAAAGAACTGAGCAACAAAAAAGAAGGAATAGGGGATTACATCTAAAGTATGCAACAGGCATCCATGCATCATCTAAAGCATGCAACCGGCATCCATGCATCATCTAAAGCATGCAACAGGCATCCATGCGCCATCTAAAGCATGCAACAGGCATCCATGCATCATCTAAAGCATGCAACAGGCATCCATGTGCCATCTAAAGCATGCAACAGGCATCCATACACCATCTAAAGCATGCAACAGGAATCCATGCACCATCTAAAGCATGCAACAGGCATCCATGCGCCATCTAAAGCATGCAACAGGCATCCATGCGCCATCTAAAGCATGCAACAGGCATCCATGAGCCATCTAAAGCATGCAACAGGCATCCATGAGCCATCTAAAGCATGCAACCTGCATCCATGCGCCATCTAAAGCATGCAACAGGCATCCATGCATCATCCTGATAACAGAATGGTAGGTGTGTTGGCGGTTTTATGTCAGCTTGACACAGATTAAAGTCCTTTGGGATGAAGGGACTTCAATCAAGGAACTAGCCCCACCAGACCAGCCTGTGGGTGAGCCTTTAGGACATTTTGTTTTTGTTTTTTTTTGTTTTTTGTTTTGTTTTGTTTTTTTGATTGATGACTGCTCTGGGAGGACTCAGCTCACTTTGTGCAATGCCACCCTGGGGCAAGTGGTCTTGCATGTTGTAAGAACTCAGGCTGCACAAGCCAAGGGAAGAATGCTAGTAAGGGCATTTCTCTGCAGGCCCTACACCAGCTCCCTCTCCAGGCCCCTGCCCTGGCTTCCTTTGGTATGGACTATAGGCTCTGCGGGCCCTACACAAGCTCCCTCTCCAGGCCCCTGCCCTGGCTTCCTTTGGTGTGGACTATAGGCTCTGTGGGCCCTACACCAGCTCCCTCTCCAGGCTCCTGCCCTGGCTTCCTTTGGTATGGACTATAGGCTCTGTGGGCCCTACATCTGCGGGCCCTACACCAGCTCCCTCTCCAGGCTCCTGCCCTGGCTTCCTTTGGTATGGACTATAGGCTATAAGATAACACCAATCTTTTCCTCCCAAAGCTAATTTTGGTCATAGTGTTTTCAGTCACAGCTGTAGAGACTCTGAGGCAGCACACCACAGGATCAATACGTGAGAGGAGACAGAAGTCCCTCATCTAGAAGGACAAGTAAGTCGTGTGACCAGCTGGCCACGAGGAGACAAAGCTTGAGTCTGGCCCCCTTCAGGCTTTCTTCTAAACAACACAGTAAACAAGAAGACGGAGTCCTCATTTCCCAGTGAGAAACCCAGCAAGTATCACCTCGGTTAAGCAATCAAAATCAATGCCAAGATAAGCTGTGTCAACAGTGTGAGGGAAACGGCCTTTACCCCTGTGGCCTTCCTCCCAGAGACCTGCACCCCAGTGCAAGCCCAAGGAAAACATGCCAGCTGAGGGACAGACTACACACCAGTGTTTCTAAAACTGTGGCGATCATGCCAAATAGAGAAACAAGAACAAGAACCAAAAGAGAACAGGGGGACAAGTGCGACTCGACGTCCTGGACGGACTCTCAGAACAAAGGACATTAGAAAACAGAAATCTGAGTAAAGCGTGCATCTTAGTTGTCAGGAATCGGTATAGGCTTCTTCATTGCCACAATGTGCCTTGTTAGGAAACATGTAAAGAGTAGAGGGAACTGGGTGTGGCATTCTGTACTGTTTCCAAAAGCCGGAGGTTGTAGCTCAGTGGTAGAACATTTGCCTAGCATATTCAAGGCTCTGGATTCAATTATCAGCACTTTCCAGAAAGAAAATGAATTTTCTGTAACTCTAAAAAACGTTTAAAATAAAAGATCCATTTTATAAAAGAAAGGGGGTTAGGACATGGTGGCAGGCAGTGACTGACAGTGCATGCTTTTAAACCCAGCTCAAGAAGCAGAGGCAGGAGGAGCTTGGTGAGTTTGAGGCCAGCCTGGTCAACAGAGCTAATTGTTGGACAGCCAGAGCTACACAAAGACGCCCTGTATCAAAGAAGTAAATAAATACAAATAAAAAGGAGATGGCAAGCATGAGTGCCTGGGTTTAATCCCCAGTGCACAAGCCAAGAGCAATGCTTGGTGACATAACCCTAGGGCTGGAGGACAGAGGTAAGGCGACCCCTGGGGCTTGCTAGTCAGTTCAGCCAATCAGCAAGCTCCAGGGTTAGTGAGAGATGCTGTCTCAAAACATAAATGGAAAGTGACCCCCCCTAATACCAAGAGTAAGCCTTCATGTGGATGCACACACACACTCACACATGAGCATGTGCATACGTGTACACACGAACATGAACACACACACATACACCAGGAAAACAAAGACAGGCGCCAGGCATGGTGACACACACCTCTAATCCCAACACTTGGAATGCAGAAACAGGAGGATCTCCGTGAATTCGAGGCCAGCCTGGTCTACATAGGGAGCTCTGGGACCACCAGGATTGCATAGAGAGAGCCTGTCTCAAACAAGACCAAAGGCAAAGGGGGAACTGGACTTGTATTATGACAATTGATGACACAAGTTCAGGGCTGGTGACGTCTCAGAAGGTGAACGTGCTTGTCTGGGAAGCCTGACAAGCTGTGTTTGACCCTGGAAGTTGGTGGGAGGCAAGAAGCAACTCCTAGGAGCTGTCTTCTGACCTCCTTGTGTGCCCTGCCATGTGTGTGCCCCCAACAGTGACTAATAATAATAACAATACTAAGTAACAAATTTGAATGCAACTTCAAGTAACACAGAGCATAAAGGCAAAAGCAGTTCGGAATAGTCTTCCCTAAACATTTGTTCATTCATTCAAATGCAGAGCCGAGAGGGAGAGTTTTCATAGGGAACAGAGCCTGTGCCCGTGGCCATCCCATGACTTGCCTTTTTGTACACAACAGTAAATCCAGCGTGTCTTCCTATGATGGCATAGTGTTACACTATTGCTTTACTGGTTCTGGTGCTCTATTACAGTCAACTCTCTCTCTCTCTCTCTCTCTCTCTCTCTCTCTCTCTCTCTCTCTCTCTCTCTCTCTCTCTCTGTGTGTGTGTGTGTGTGTGTGTGTGTGGTGGTGGTGGTGGTGGTGGTGGCTTGTTTTATTCCACTTGACACAATCTAGAGTCATCTGAGAGAAGAAAACCTCAAGGGAGAAGATGAGGCTGTAGGTAAGCCTGTGATTCACTTGGGATTCAGTGTGTGCGGTCCTGGGCTAGCGGTCCTGGGCTAGCGGTCCTGGGCTCTAGCCTTCTCAAGCAACTCACGAGAAACAAGCCAGTAAACAGCACTCTTCCATGGCCTTTGTGTCAGCCCCTGCCTCCAGGTTGCTGTCCTGTTTGAGATTCTGTCCTGACTTGCTTTGATCATGAACAATGAAAGCCAAATAAACCCCTCCCTCCCCAACTTGCTTTTGGTTATAGAGTTCCATCCCAGAGGCAGAAGCCCTGACTAAGACAAGCGGCGTGACATTTAAAGTAGGATATTTTTCCCTCTCTGAAGGATACCGCATTCACACACACGCACGCACGCACGCACGCACGTCTTTCCACCGTTATTGAGTTATTCACACAAGTTCCTGGATTGTGCGTTTACTCTCGATTGCCTGGTCATCTTGCCGATATTGCCACATTTTTTTTTCCATTACTGGATCTGGTGCACATCTTGCTAACACTGGGCGTTCGTTCATCTTTTACAAGTCTTTACCGGTGCTTTGCCGGTGCAGGTTTGGATCGCGTGCTATGAGCGCATCACTCAGACGTATGCTCCCACTCATGCTGTACCTGCTCTCCATTCTTCTTTTTCGTTTCTTATTTAGTTTTAGTTTGTACTTTTTAGTATGATATCTTTATTACTTTGAGAGAGTTTCATACATACATCTGATGGGGTTAGACTGTATTCATTCCCCCACTTTTCCCCACAGCTCTCCCGGTTCTAACTCGGAACTAGGCCTGAGGTCTGATGACTAAGTCTCCACGTCCAGAAAGATTTGGGGCAGGGAGCTGGCTCAGCAGGGAAAGGCATTTGCCACCAAGCCTGACAACCTGAGTTCCCTCTCTGGGTCCCACATGGTGGAGAGAGAGAGCAAGCAGCTGCAAGCTGCTCTCTGCCCTCTACACACGTGCTCACACATGTGCCAACGCATGTGCCCACGCAGTCATACAAACACAAACGAGAAAGTCATGGATGAAGAATGTATGTAACAGCTTTTTCCTTAAAAAGAAAAGGTACTTAAATTCAGGGTCATTATATTTAAAAATGTTCACTTCTCCGTGCCTGGAGAGATGGCTCCGTGGTTAAGAACACTCGTTGCTCTTAACCCAAGTTTGATTCCCAGAACCCACATGGTAACTCGCAACTGTCTGTAACTCCAGCTGTAGGAGATCTGACGCCTTCCTCTGGCCTCCACTGGTACCAGGCACATTTGTGGTGCACAGATATACATGCAGGCAAAACACCATACGCATAAAAATGTTAGATTTAAAAATTAAAATAAATAATTTAAAAATAAAATTTAAAAATTAAAGACATTTTAATATTCCCTTCCGTTAGGCTTTCTTTTTTACTTTGTAATTTGTTGTCTAGGGGTGTTTTTCTGTAGCTATGTCTGTGCACCACATACACACAGTGGTTGCTGAGGCCAGAAGAGGGCGTCAGATCCCCTGGACCTGGAGTTACAGGCAGTTGTGAGTGGCCCTGTAGTACCTGGAAACTAACGCAGGTCCTCTCTACAACCAACCATCTTGGCTAGCTTTGAAGCCATTTCTCCAGGCCGTTCGTTTCCCTTTCCAAGGGTAAAGCTCCAATGCTGTGGAACAATCCTTTCCTACACTATGAATATGTATTACTCTCATTGGCTAATAGAAGCTGATTGGCCAATAGCCAAGCAAAACATAGGCCCGAGGATCTGGGGAGGAAGAAGGGTGGAGTCAGGGAGAGTCACCAGGAGCCACAGAGGGATCGGGGCATGCTGGAGGACGTGTAAAGCCACAAGCCACATGGCAGAGGGTAGATGACAAACATGGGTTAATTTAAAATGTAAGCGTTTTCTACCAATAAGCCCGAGCTATTGGCTGAGCATTTACAATGACTTTAAGCCTCAGTGTGGTAATTCGGAAGTGGCTCCTGGAACAGGGAAACCAGGACGGGCTGGCAAGATTGCTCAGTGGGTAGAGATGCTTGCTGCCAACCTGGCTTGCTCCCCAGGGTGTGCATGGTGGAATGAAGGGGCACACCGCCCGGGCTTCCCTTCCACCTACACACACACACACACACACACACACACACACACACACACACAAAATAAAATAGCTGACGGGCAAAAGTGAATAACTCAAACATAACTAGCAGGAGCCGTGGCCCTCTTCAAGCCTGCCATCCGCTCAGTAGTGCTCTTCGTCTTTGCCTCTAAGCGTGCGGGCGTGCCTGCCCCTCTCACGCAGTTTCAAGTCCTAATTCTACGCTGT
Source organism: Cricetiscus sungorus (assembly GCA_030556225.1). Taxonomy (NCBI): domain Eukaryota; kingdom Metazoa; phylum Chordata; class Mammalia; order Rodentia; family Cricetidae; genus Cricetiscus; species Cricetiscus sungorus. The sequence goes on along the minus strand of JANBXA010000202.1, from coordinate 9,844,997 downwards.
GGAGAAGCCTCAGGGTGGCCAAGAGCTTTTCCTGATCTGAGCTAACGCTGTCCAGAGTGGCTTCCCACATCCTCCATTCCCTGGGTGTCCGGCTACTTCCCTGTGGTGAGACAGGGCGCTCTGACTGTGGTGGCCTTCTCGGGGGTCCAGTGGCCCTGCTTCAGGACCTCTCTGAAGGTCTCGGTAGGTCCAGACCCAACCAGTCCTCTTCTGTTCTTTGAATGGGCTTGTTTGTTTCTGCCCTCTGGACATACTGTCCCTTCTTCTAGAACACATCCCCCCCTCCCCCTGCCTCCCAACCTCTCAGGGACACTGTTTTATGGCTCAGTTCTCAGCTTCAACGTCAGGGCCTTCCAGGAAGTGTTTGTGTTAGGTCTCCTGTGGCCCACGCTGGCCTTAGACTTGCTGTGTAGCCACAGGATGACCCTGAACAGTTTCCCCCTATGTCCACATCCCATGTACTGGGACGGCAGGCACTCAGCCCACACAGAGCTGCTATGCTCTGTGAGCTGCCTGCACAGGATTCGTATCCTCTGAAGACTGTGCTGCTGCCGCCACCGCATCCCAAGCAATGGTCAGTGCGTCCTTCATTCAACACCGCAGGAGGATGCGGGTGATAGGCCACTGTCAGCTCACCCCTCCCATCCCCTCCTCTACTGTGTGATTAACACAGTTGCTGAACCCGGGGAGGCCCAGCAGCCGAGTGCATGCACTGCAAGGGGCTTTTCACTTTCTGCTTTTCTTAACGAGTTGGTGTGTTCTGGTGGTGCACATGTATGCTTTCCCAGTGACGTTCCTGCCTTAATGGAGATGGTAGTCACTGGTGAAATAGCACCCAGCTGGAAATGGGCTCCATGAATTTGTTGCCAATTTCTGAAAATAGCATCTGTGGCCGGAAATAGCAAATTACTCATGGAGAGATAAGGAGACCGTAGGTTAGTCCCTCTTCCTCCCACGGTGACATTTCCCTTTGAGGCAACGTTTGGGATACATTCTAGACTGGGTAAAAATACACCCTACTCATGTCCCAAGCAATGTGGGGTGTGTGTATGTGTGTGAAAGGTATGTGTGTATGGGGTGATGTGGCGGTGCATCTGTGAAATATATCATGATGCGGTATGTGGATATGGCTGTGTGTATACGTGAGTGTTTGTTACGAAGGTGTTGAGATGAGTATAACGAATGAGATCAAGAAGAGTGGAGGACCCTGCTTGGCCATCTCCTTGAGTCTTTGGATGTGGCCAGGCCAATGGTTAGAGTGAAGAGCCAACTTAGAGCACCAGCGGTCAGTGGGACCGAGGAATGTCACAGAGGAAGACGGAGCCGTCAGCCACAGTCCTGCCAGGCTTAGGTGGCTTCCTGCTCTGCATTATGAGGAGAAAGCATTTCCTAAAGACAGAAGGTTTTATAAAAATCTCTGTTAACCGGGAAGGTTTGCTGGAGAGGTGGGTCACTGGTTGAGAGCACTGTCTGATCCGCTAGAGTACACGGCCCGCCCCACACTGGTGCCTCCCAACTATATGTAACTCCAGCCCCAGGGATCCAACCCCTGTGGGCACCAGCACACACATCAGACACCCACCCCACAGACACACCGTTAACACAGTTAAAACCATAGAAAGAAAAGCTTTAAAGACAGAGAATTCTGACATGAACGGGAGGGGCTTCAGCTTCCTCTGAAGCCTCTGGACTGTTTGTGTTTGCTCTGTGCCAAATCAATTTATCCAGTTGAGGGTGTTGGCGGAGACCACGACTTGGCCGGTCCAGGGCCGCATCAAACAAAGCAATCTCTGTAGATCAAAGGAATTTTCACACTTCCTGGCAGAGACAGCAGCACAGGCTTAGGATAGGCAGCTTTCCTAACACACATCCTGCTTCAGGAATCCCTGGTCTCGGGGTAGACCTGGAGGGCAACAGTCCTTTGTTGGGGTCACACACCATTGCTCCTCTGTGGCTATTGAGTGTTGGTAGGGCCCCAGGTGGGTTGAGTGGTCAGTACTGGTTATTGGAAAGGCAAAGCCTCATCCTTGAATTTCTCAGCCCCCTTCAGACCTGCTAACATAAGGATTGTGGTTTTTCTCCAACTCCCCGATGCCTTTTAATTTCTTGTTTTGCCTTTCTCTAACCAGTATGTCGCAGTGTCTTCCTACCTGTGTGGTGTCATATTATTTATGATTTATTAAAGTTTGCCTGAGGGTTCAGAAAGCAAAGTCAGGTATAGAGGTCAAGAGGTGGTGGCACACACCTTTAATCCCAGGACTCGGGAGATAAAGGCAGAGGGATCTCTGTTAGTTCAAGGCCACACTTAACTTCACAAGATTGATCCAATCCTACAGAGAAAGAGCTCACACAAAAATGGCATCAGCACCTGGGATCACAGCCCTTTAATCCCAGCAGTAGAGGGTATAAAAGATAGGAGCAGGGGCTTCAGTAGTCAGTATCCGGCATTCATGCTCCAGCCACGTTGAGGATAGGAAGACAGTGAGGTCTCAGAATTCTCCAGCTACGCTGAGGAGAGGCAGCAGCCTGAGCTTTGGTGGAGCCAGGATGCCTTTCAGTCTGAGGTGGAGGGAGAGCTAGTGACCAGCGGCTTTGCTTTTTGATCTTCAGTTTGAAGCTTGAAACCCAGTATCAGTCACTGGTTCCTTTTCTTTTTCCCGTTACAGACCTGGGTGTCTGGGGGCCTGGGCAAGCCCTGTTCTTTACTGGGGGCACGTCTTGGGACTGCCACATAAAATCCACCTACAAGGATATTCTGATTTAGCTAGACAAAGCAGAACCTGAAAAAGTGCAAAGTCACCAGCATCACGATCTTCATCCTTGCCATCATTAGTTGAGGCACGATCTCATTATGTTGCCTGGACACATCTGGAACTTCCGGGTCCAAGTGATTCTCCTGCCTCAGCCTCCTGAGTGGATAGAAGTACAGATGCAAGCTCGTGCTCCGTTCATTTGTAATCTTACCTTGTGGACCTGATTGGACAGGCCTTGTGCTCCATTCAGGACATGCTTCAAGAGTGAGTAAATGATGGCACAGAGTAGAAATGATGCCTGGCTTCTGAAGCATCACTGGTCCCTGTTATAGTTCAGGACGCAGGTCACCTCAGGTTGTTCTTGCAACTCTGAGGAGACAGATTGATATGCTTGTTGTTGCTGCTGAGATAGAGTCTCATGGAACCAAGGCTGCCCTCAAGCTCATTTTGTACCCAAGGATGACCTTGAACTTCTGAGCTTTCCTCCTCCATCTCCCGAGTACTGAGATTATAGATATGTGCTACCATGTTTAGCTAAACGTTTTTTTTTTCTTACATTAAAAATAGTTTTCAATTTTTTTTTAATTATTTACGTGTATGTGTGTGTGTGGATGGGAATGTGCAGAGATCTGTGGAGGTCAGAAGAGAACATTAGATCCCCCTGGAGCTGGAGCTATATAGACTGTGAGCTGCCTGACATGGGTGCTAGGAACCAAACATAAGTCTCCTATGAGAGAGTCATCTCTTCAGCCCCAAGAGTTTCCAAAGCATCATTTACATGCATTTGCACACTGAGCCATCTCTCACCCCTGAAATAGTCCTAGAGTTGTACTTTGTATAAAGTGAAATGCTCAGGTTGACTTTGCAGAATTAAATGAGTTTCGACAAATCCTCACACTATGCAAACCCACTCCACGAAGACATAAACCTTTTTTTTGCAAACAATTCAAAAGGTGCAAGACTAGGGAGGTGGCTAAGTGGGGGAGCCATGGAAATAATACACTGTTCCAGTGTGGCATTACTCCACGCACTTAGAGATGAAGGGAAAGGTGTTTACTAGCATTTGCTCAGTTCTGCCTGATGCCCAAGGAGGAGCCAGCCTCGGACAGAAGACTTTACTAACTTAGACGTGCATACCTGAGGCTTCTGCATTCCACACACTGCCGTCCTTAAATCGCTATTGGGTCCCCGACCCAGGTTACACTTTGAACAATTCAAACAGAGACAGAAGACTGCAAGTCTGGCCTTTTGGGCAGATGGGACGTTTATCCAGCAAAGATTTTGCCAGTGTTATTTCTTAAGTTCACCAGTGTTGTTCTTTTTGAATAGCAGCTGCCCAGCGTCATCTTGCCCACCTGGGCAGAATTATGCTTTTCCTAATAAGAGCCCAGGGGACTTAATGGCAAACCAGGGCTTAATGGTCGCTATGACCCTGCCCTTCTCATCTTCAGCTGCCCTTTGAGGAATGTCGTTTGTTGTGGGAACAGGCCTAACAGCTGGCTGTAAGTGATGGGGCCTAATGGCCGGTCAATCCTGGTGAATAGTTACATCCTAGCATGGTGAGAAGGCCACTCTTGATTGTCAGCTTGAATACATCTTGAATAACTGCAATCCAGACATGGACAGCATACCTGTGCAAGATTATTTTTGTTTACTTTGGAGTGTGTGAATCCACTTCTGGTCGGAGTGTGTGAATCCACATCTTTGACCCATATCTTGAGGATGAGACACAAGCCTTTGATCAGGATCTTGAGGCTGGAAGACACACCTTTAATCTGCTGGAAGCCTGTTTAAGTGTTTGGAAGTAGGAAGTTTTTGCTCTTTGCCTGCTTTCCCTCACCTTGCTGGCACATCCATTCCTCCACTGACACTAAAGCACACTTCTTTGGGATTCCAGCATCTACTGAAGACCGGCTGAGCCACCCAGCCTTGTGCATTGAGGAACTACTGGAGTTTTGGACTTCCTGTTCCTAGCCATCCATTGCTGGATTAGCTAGACTATAGCCTGTATGTCATTCTGATAAATCTCGTGTGTGTGTGTGTGTGTGTGTGTGTGTGTGTGTGTGTGTGTTCTGTAAGTTCTGTTACTCTAGAGAACCCTGACTCACTCTGCTCATGTCTACAAGTGCTAACTCACCATTGTCCTCTGTCCGCTGACCTGGGCTCAAAGGACATCAAAGCAATTGCTGTGATAATGTCAGGCAAAACTTTCCAGGGCATATTGTAGGAGCCAGGGGCACATTCCAATCATGTCAGCACTTCCGCTGGGTTCCCATCTTCTCCCCCAGCCCCAACCCCTTGGGACTGAGTAAATAGAGCAGAAATGGGCTCTGGAACCCTTTAAAGGGATGATGATACCGGGACTCAGGTCCTGGGCTGAGCCACTGACCTTCAGTCCAGTCTGCCAGTGGGGACGCGTGCACTTAGACATGTTAACAGGCTTCTTACAATTCTGTGGGTCTTGAGTAGCGGAACAGTGTGCGCCAGCCGGGTCCTCTGTGCTCTGGGTGTAGGACTAGATAGAGAAATGGGTGTGAGAAGGAAATGCAACAAAGAATGGGTCCTTTCCATGTCTAATATCCGCTTATGAGAGAGTACACACTATGTTCCTCTTTCTGTGGCTGGGTTACCTCACTCAGGGTGGTTTCTCCCAGTTCTATCCATTTGCCTGCAAATTTCAAGATTCCATTGGTTTTTTTTTTTACCGCCAAGTAGTATTCCATTGTGCAAATGGGCCTCATTTTCTTTATCCATTCTTCAGTTGAGAGGCATCTAGGTTGCTTCGGGTTCTGGCTATTACAAATAATGCTGCTATGAACATAGTTGAATAGATGTCCTTGTGGTGTGAGTGTGCATCCTTTGGGTCCATGTCTAAGAGTGGAATTGCTGGCAGTGGATCAGTATTTATCCCTAGTGCATGGACTTTGGGAACTCATTCCCCATGGAGGGTTACTCTCTCAGCCTAGACACATGGGGGAGGGCCTAGGTTCTGCCCCAAATGATGTGGCAGCCTTTGATGATCCCCCAAGGGAGGCCTCAGCCTCCCTGGGGAGTGGATAGGGATGGATGGGGGGGTTGGTGGCAGAAGAGGACAGAAGGGAGAGGGAACTGAGATTGGTGTGTAAAATAAGATTGTATTTCTAATTTAAATTAAAACAGTATTTTTAAAAAATGACAACAACAACAACAAAAGAATGGGCCTGTTCACCCCACTGTCTGAAAGGTGACCCAAGCATTGGATAGCAATTAAACCCCAGATGCTCTGACATCTCTTCTGTCATCTCCGGCTCCTTCTGCTGCTCCTTCCCTCTGAACTAAAGCATGCCTCCTGGAGGGGGGGGAGCAGAGAAGCTCGATTGACTTCCCAGGCTTAGGAGACTATGAAAATTATAAACCAGACCCCACTGCACCAGACCCCACCCTGACCAGACCCCCACCCTGACCAGATCCCACCCCACCAGACCCCCACCCCAACCAGACCCCACCCCAACCAGACCCCCATCCCGACCAGACCTCCACCCCAACCAGACCCCACCCCAACCAGACCCCACCCCAACCAGACCCCTATCCTGACCAGATTCCACCCCAACCAGACCCCCATCCTGACCAGACCTCCACCCCGACCAGACCCCCATTCCGACCAGACCCCACCCTGACCTTATCTAAGCAGTGACAGTCACTGGGGACAGGAGACAGGCCAGCCGAGCTGCCTGAGAATTCTATGTACAGCTCCAGGGTTGTAGCTCATCCATGCTAGATGGGCTTTGGGTGACAAAGGTGCCATTGAGTCACCCATGCTCCTATGAGGAGATTGTGACAAAAGGCAACCTTGGCTGGTGAAACAATTTCCAGAAGTGAGCCACCGACCCAGACACCCCTGAATGAGGGACACCCAGTTCCCCGAGGAAAGACCTTGATAAAGAATCTGGGGTTTCACTGTTAGCCTCTCTCCAGACCTTTCCCGAAGGGACATGCAGTCTTTCACAAGGGCAGCTGTATCTTGGGGGAAACACCCAGACTCTCCAGGGGCTGTTGGATACTGGTTCTAAGTTGACGTTGATTCCAGGAGATCCCAGGAAACACTGTGGCTTGTGCAGGTCAGGTCACATTAGGTCCAGTGTGCGCCTGAACTCTTCCTGGGGTGTTTCCCCAGTTCTAGAATATATACTTGGGATGGATACACTTAGAAGAGGACATAACTCTCACACTGGTTCCCTGACCTGTGAAGTGAGGACTACTATGGCTAGAAAGGCTAAAGGGAAGCCTTCAGATTGGCTTCTGCCAAAGAAATTAGTGAATCAAAACCACTGCACCCCTGGAGAAATTTCAAAAATGAGTGCCACCACCAAGGCCTTGAAAGAGGCAGTGGCGGCTCCCACGACATCTCCTCTACCATCTGGCCCATGCAGAAGACAGATGGATTGTAAGGGTCAGGGTCAGGGTCAGGGTCACTCTCCTTCTCTGTGTCTTGATCCTCTGTCTCTCCCACAAAATGTCACACTGGTGTACTATATTGAAAACATTTGACAGCGAGCCACCAAGTTACCGTGCAACCTGAGCTGCTCATCGTGATCTGAGTGCTGTCTGGCCCAGGAAAACAGGAAGTAGGACGTGCGCAGCAGCAATCCCTTGTCAAATGAAGTGGTATATACGTGATCAGGCCCAAGCAGGCCCCAGAGGCACAAGGAAGTTACATGAAGAGGTCACCCACCCAATGCCTGTGGTTTTTATTCTCTTTACAATGCCGTCTGCCACCAAGCATGCGCCCGTAGTCACAGGACACTCGTTATGATGGCTAACTGAGGAATAGCGGGCCAGGGCCTGACTACTGATGGTTCTGTGCTCTATGCGGGGACCACCCAGGAGTGCACAGCTGCACCATTACTACACCTTTCTGGGACAACCCTGAAAGACACGGCGAAGGGAAATCTTCACAGCGGGCAGGATTTCTTGTAGAGCACATGGTCACAGTTTGTTTGGAAGGAGAAGTGGCCATGGTGGCATTCTTCTGATTCGTGAGTTGTAGCCAATGGAGGATGGTCAGGGACTTGGAAAGAGCGTGACTGGAAAACTGGTGAGAAAGACATCTGGGGAAGAAGTATGTGGACACATCTCTCAAGTGGACAAAGGATGGGAAGATACCTGTGTCCCACGTGAATGCTCACCAAAATGCGACTTCAGCAGAGGAGGAGCTCAATAGTCAGGTAGGTAGGATGACCCATCCTGTGGACAGTCAGCCTCTTTCCCCAGCCATTGCCCAGTGGGACAATGACATAAGTAAGTGGCCAGGATAGCTGACATGGAGGTTATGCTCAACAACATGGACTTCCGCTCTCCAAGACTGACCTGGCTACAGCTGCTGCCGAGTGCCAGATCTGCCAACAGCAGAGCCCAACGCTGGGCCCCAGATATAGCACCATTCCCCGGGGTGAGCAGCCAGCGACCTGCCGGCAGGTTGGCTGCATTGGACCCTTCCTCCCTGGAAAGTCAATGCTTTGTCCTTACTGCAGTAGACACTCATTCTGGTTGTGGATCTGCCTTTCCTACACGCAATGCTTCTGCCAAAACCACCATCCATGGGCTTACAGATGCCGTGTCCACTGTCGTGATGATCTACACAGTATTGCTTCTGACAAAGGGCCTCACTTCATGGCTAGGGAAGTGTGATAGTGGGCCCACAATCATGAATCCACTTGCCTTACCATATTCCTTACCCTCCTGAAGCAGCTAGCCCGATAGAAAGATGGAATGGCCTTCTGAAGACATGTTTACAGTGCCAATTAGGTGACATCAGCCTGGAGGGTTGACGCAGGGTTTCACAGAAGGCAGCATATGCTTTGAATCAGTGTCAAATACATGGGACAGTTTCTTCCACAGCCAGGACCCACGGGTCCAGAAATCAAAGGGTGGAAAAGCTAATAGTTCCACTCATTATGACCCCTATTTGCTTCCTGTTCCCACGACCTTAAACTCTGTTTTGGTTCCAGAGAAGGGGAAGCACTCCTGCCAGGAGCTACAACAAGCATTTCATGAGCAGGAAGCTGAGACATCCTCCGGGTCACTTTGGGCTTCTAATACACTTTAATCAAGGCTAAGAAAAGAGTAACAGTGTAAGGACGGGTGATTGATCCAGATTGTTGAAAGGAATTGGGTTGCTTCTCCACTATGGCGGTGAGAGGCATTGTCTGTGGTGCAGGAGATCCTCCAGGGAGTCTCATGGTGCTACCATGCCCCGTGATTAAAGTCAATGGGAAGCTACAACCGCCTAATCCAGGCAGGATGACAAAGGGCACAGACCCTTCAGCAATGAAGGTGTGGGTCACTCCTCCAGGAAAAGAACAAGACCTTCTGAGGTTCTCGCTGTGGGCGGAGGGACTACAGAATGGGTAGTACAGGGAGGTAGTTATACATGCCAGTAAGGACACGTGGCCGGTTACAGACACGAGGGTTATAGTTGACATGAGTTCTCCTGGTATATTTTGTTAAGAACGCGTTTGTACAGATACCTGTGTTTTCTTTCCTCAATTTCTTTATCATGTGATTTAACATCAATTAAAAGAATATCAATGGTTGTCATATTTAAGTTTGAGATACTGAAAGAATGAGGGACATGTCCACCTGTCCTAAATGTACAATGCCTTTGCAATTGTGCAAAAGATAGTTATATCATGTTAGACACAATTATGACCTGGTTAAATATGTAATGCATTTGCAATTGTCCTGGAGGTGGTACTATCGTGTTGAGGCATTATTGTCATCTGGTTATTGCTTTCATTTGGAAAGTAACCATGGCGTGAGGAGATTTAGTTGTGTGTCGGGTTGACAAGAGGTGGGCTTGCATGGCTCTTCTTGGTCGTCAACTTGACTACATCTGGAATGAACTAGAATCCAGAAATGGAGGGCACAGCTGTGAGAGATTATTCTTGCTTGGTTTGAAGTGGGTTTATTTCCACTTCTAGTCCAGACCTTTGAGGTAGGAAGACACATGTCTTCTATATGGCTCTTGAGGTGGGAAGACACACTTTTAATCTGGGCTAAACCTTCTGCTGGAAGCCCAAGAAAAGACCTGGAAGAAGGAGGTGTTCCTTCTTCTTTGCCTGCTTGCCCTCGCTGTCCTAGCACGTCCATTCTTCCGCTGGCATTGGGGCTGACTTCTTTGAGATTCCATCATATACTGAAGACCAGCTGAGACATCCAGCCGTGTCTGATTAACTGGACTCCAGCCTGCAAGTCATTCCAAGAAATCCCATACACATATGGTGTGTGTGTGTGTGTGTGTGTGTGTGTGTGTGTGTGTGTGTGTAACACTCTGTTACTCTTGAGAACCCTAGCTAACATACATGGTGAATTTTGCTTATGTCTAACAGGCCCGGTTAGCATGGGGTATTTAGATGGTAGTGCTCCCTAGGGCTAAATTCTACTCTGTGTGATTTAATCTCTTAAGCGAATCTCTTAGTAAACTCTTTGTAACATCAGTCCTATCACCAAGAGTTTCTTCCGCATCACTAGTGGGCTCACCTAATGTACATGAGGCCATGAGAAGAGTTGCAAAACATTTTCATCACTGTGTGTGCTACCTTCCCCTCTCAGTCAATCCCAGGAGCCCTGATTTCTGTCTCCACAGATTGAGTAAAAACAATCATATAGTAGTCATTTGTGCCTGACCCCTTTTTTCAGGGTACCTGTGACAGTCCTGTGTGTTTTTCTATTATGGGAAACCTTTCATGTATCTCACAATTTGTCATCTATCCAACTGTTGACGCATAATTGGATTTCTCTTGTTTCTGGCTAGTAAGAATGAAGTTAAGCCTCATGTAGGCCATACCTGTGATCCCCATACTTGGGATACCGAGGCAAGATCATTTAGTTCAGGGATAGCCTGGTCTACCTAGCAAATTTGAGGCGCCGGCCTCAGCTACATAGTGAGACCCCGTCTCAAACAACAATAATAAGAAAAAGAACAGGATGAAACCTTTTTAAAGGGCACCAGAAGGAGGGAAAGAAGGAGGAGGCAAGTAGAAAGGGGAAGTATGGAAGGAAATTACTCTCAGCATTTATGGACAGGATCAGACAGACTAAAGTCTTCACTTGTCTAAGGTTAGTGCCCAGAAATGAAATTCTTGGGTGATAGGATAAGCTTACATTTATGTTTAACTTTAGAAGAACTATGGCTTACACACTCTGGTTGCAGGACACAGTTATATCAAGCTACAGATGACCTGAAACCTCCCTCCCAGCTCCCTAGCTTTGCAGGAAGTGCCACGTGGGCCACTGGGAGAGAAGTGCCATCGTACCCAGTGACAAACCCTGCAGGTTTACAATACCAACCTACAGGCAAGATGTGCCTACTGGTACATCGTTGGCACAAAAATTATGGAGGTCACTGATCACTGTCAGACTGGATTTGAGGCCTGTACCTTGGAAGGAATTCATATCCAGTGTCATCAGCCTGGTGAAAAGCTCATGCATGACTCAAGTGATTACTGTTGTCTTGCTAATTGAACATGTTTTCAAACTGCTTTCTGAGTATGTTATATACCCAGAGTGGCAGAAGCTTCTTTCTGCGATGGGTCAGCAGCAACACAGAGACCCTAAGAGGCCAAAGTGCTGAAGATGAGTAGCTATTGTGTGATTGTGTGATGTGCTCAGCCCTAAATGGGCTGTCCACATCAGCTCCTAACCCTCTAACACTCAGGGAACTGAGTGCTGAGAAGAGGGTGGGAGGGATGAAAAAGCCATTACACTCACGGCCTCAGACAGCTGTGATGTAGCAGATCAAGCCATCCAGAGCAGACAACGTTTCAACAGGCAGCACTAATTAGACTCAGTGGACAATGGGAAAGAGAGATGTGGTGATACATTATTTATGATTTAATAAAGCTTTCCTGAGGGTTCAGAATGCAAAGCCAGACACAAGCCACAGAGCCAGGCAGGGGTGGCACACACCTTTAATCCCAGGACCCAGGAGACAGGCAGATGCATCTCTCTTAGTTCGAGGCCACACTGAGCTGTATGAAATGGATCCGGCCTCAAAGAGAAACAGCTCACACAAAGGTGATCTCAGCACCTGGGATCCCTTGACTTTAATCCCAGGACTTGAGAGGCATAAAAGGAAGAGCAGAGGGTCTCATGAGAGAGTGAGTCCAGACACGTTGAGGAGAGGCAGCAGTCTGGGGTTGCAGTCTGAGGCTCGATGGAGAGCGCTGTCCTCTGAGGATTTGTGAGGACAGGACAGCCCTTTCAGCCTGAGGTAAGAGCTAGTGACCGGCTACTTTGATTTTCTGATTTTCAGCTTGAAGCTTGAACCCTGATATCTATCTCTGGTTTTTTATTTTTTGTGTTACAGAGAGAGGGTGTGAACGGGCAGAGGAGAAGTTAGGAGTGCTCAAAGGGAGAGGGAGGAGGAGTTGGGAGTAGATATGACCAAGATACACTTTCTTACATGTATGAAATTATCAAATAAATAATTTACTTTTTTTTTTGGATAAGATCTTTTATACATAGCCCTGGTTGTTCTGGAGTTTACTACGTAGACTAGGCTGGACTGCAACTCAGAGCGATCCTCCTGCCCCAGCACCTGAGAGCTGGGATCAAAGGTGTGTACCATCATGCCTGACTGAATGGTTTACTTTTTAAAAAGACACCTGTGGCTAGTTATTTTGTGTTATCCTCCTGAAAAAAGAAACCAGTTTGCACCCCTACACTACACAAAGACCACATTAAAGCCATCTGTAGCCAGGCAGTGGTGGAGCACGGCTTTGATCCCAGCACTCGGGAGACAGAGGTAGGCAGATCTCTGTGAGTTCAAGGCCAGCCTGGTCTTCAAAGAGGGTTCCAGGACCTAGTGTGACAGAAGTGGCTGTCGTTTGTGGAATAACTACTTGCTCGGTAATTTTTATAATTGGTGCTAACTTTGGGCTGTATCTGAGTTTAGATTCTCTCACGTTGATCCTCATCCATTTGCCTGGGTCTAGAATCTCCCAGGGAACAGGTTTCCGGGTGTGTCTGTGAGAGTGTTTACAGAGATTAACTGAGGAAAATCTGCTCTGAATGTCAGTAGCACCGTTTCACAGATAAGGGCCCAGAACTGAGTAGCATTGTTTTATTATTTGGCAATGGAGTGCATAATAGTTTTGTCACGGCAATAAACGAAGTCATTAACACAGACGTGCACTAAGGTATTAGTGAGGTACACTGTAGGGCATTTATTTCAAAAAGGTTGACCAAAGCCTTTCAGAAGTTTGCCTGAAGCGCAAACAATTACCATTCAGCAGGGAGGCTGCTGAGGATGTAAACCCTGTGGGAAAGCTGAGATAGTCACTGAATTCCGAATTTTCACTCCTGTAAAACCGGGTTTGTTTTGGTGTGTGAGTGCGTGTGTGCATGGGTAAATCAGACAAATCTTCCTCAGTTGCCCCCCATCTTACCTTCTGAGTTCTCACTTACTTGGATGGAGCTCACCAGCTTTGCCAGGCTAGCTGGCTGGGCAGCGCGTTCCAGGGATCTGCCTGGCTCTCTCTCTAGTGCTAGGATATAGATGTACACCCGGTCTGTTTTTTAAATTATCATTATTATTTTATGCATGTCAGTTTTACGTCTGCAGTAGGGCAGAGGCAGAAAAGGGGCATCAGATTCCGTGGTGTTGGAGTTATAGAGGGTTGTGAGCCTGAGTACCTGTGAGGAATTGAACCTGGGTTCTCTTCAAGAGCAGCCAATGCTCTTAACTACTGAGCCATCTCTCTGGTCCTCAGGTTTGGCTTTTTATGTGGGTGCTGGGGATAGGAACTCGTGTCCTCATGCTTGAGCGGCAAACTCTCTACCAATTTAGTCATCTGCCCTATAAACCTGGTCTTAATCCAGCAAAATAAAATCAGATTCTCAGAGTTCAAGGGTCTGATTGTCCAGAATCTGGATGCCCCATAAAGAATCTTTAAGCTGTGATGCTATGATAAACCTTTGGTGTTTGGGAGGCATAGAGTGGGAGAAGGAGGTCTGGGAACTGAAGCAAAACAACTAAGTTGTGGTCACACCTGAGGAGTCTCAGGACCCCGTTTCTAGGCATGCGAAGCTACAGTGGCTGTCGGAAACAGGAAGTAAGAAACGCTTCTGTGAGAGGCAGAATTTAGCTTAATCCTGAAAGGCGGATCATCAAGGGGATCGACCAAGAAGTCATGCCAGGATCAAAATCATAGCAACAGCGAGAGGCAGTTGCTTCTGGGGACCTTCGAGGAAGAGCAGCTGGTTCTATGGTTACTGGTGTTCTGGCTACCTTTCTATTGCCGTGATAAAACGCTCTCAGCAAAACCAACTCTGAGAAGGGAAGGCTGTATTCGGCTTATACTTCCACGACACCGTCCATCACTGGGGAAAACCAGGACAAGAACTCAAACAGGAATGGGAAGCAGAAAGCATGGAGGCGCCCTGCTTACTGGTTTACCCACCGAGGCGTATTCTTAATCAGGCCTGCCCGGCAACTGTGCGGTTCACAATGGGCTGGGCCTTCCGGTATCAATCAACAATCAGGAGTCCCTCTCCCATTCATGCCCACAGACTTATACGACCTCCACAGTCCCTCATTTGAGACTTCCTTATCAGGTAATTCTAGATTGTGACCAATTAACGGGTAAAGCTAACTAGGACACCTGGGAATGTTCACTGTCTTTTGTAGCACAACGTATCATTATTCACCGTGCTCAACCACTCCCTGTGTTCAAATTTTACACAGACCCTTTGCCTTGTGATTTGTAATATTATGTATCAAAGTGAGTAGTGCCCCTTCTGTGTATCAAAGTGAGTAGTGCCCCTTCTGTCCCCCTGCATCTGGCTTTGGTCAACAGAGCGTAGGAGGGAGCCACTCAAGAGGCTTCCAGAAGCAACTGTATTTGATTTAGTATTGTATACCTACCATTCGCCTTGAAGAGAATACACCCTAGTAGGGCTGGTCCTGGGGATATGGAGCTGGACAGGCGGGAAGCAGCCTCAAGCTCCATCTAAACTTAAGTCTGTTGCTGGGACCAAAGCTTCCCAACTAAAGCGCATACCTGAGAGCAAGTGGGGGCTGGGCTCGTCGTATTTATATCAGTTTCAGGTGTCTTGCTATGCAGTACTTGTTAAGCATCCACTAATGGATACATGGCTAGTCTCCCTTTATGTACTAATGAGGGCCACCATGGCTGATTCAAATTTATTTGCAGGTAGACATGGCAAGACCTATCAATGGGATGTTAGTAGATACGTTGTTGAAAGACATGTTTTCCTAAAAATCAACGGCACATAGCTTTCACTCTGTCCTCATTCGTGCTGTCTAGGAAGGGGATTTGATGGCCAGAGCTCCAGCCGGCATGCTGTGTTACGGCAGGTTTTTCCCGCCGGCTGCCGCTGCCGCCATGGTCCCACCGCCATGTGAGCCCCAAATAACACTCAGGAGACTCTGTATTTGATACAATCCTGTTGGCCAATTACCATTATTGTTTATGGGCTAGCTCTGCCTTAATTATTAACCCATTTCTACTTATCTAATTATTTCCACGTGGTTCATCTTATCCGGGAGCCTCGGCTGGCGTCTTCCTTCCTCCCTGGTCTACATCTTGACTCCTCCTTCCCACTTCCTCTTTCCTCCTTGTCTCCTAGCCCCGCCTATCTTGCTATCTCATTGGCCCAATGGTGCTTTATTAATTAACCAATATGAGAAACATATTTACAGAATAACATCTCCCATCAATGCTGGATCTGGAGAAAAAATTTTTACACTGGGCAAGGAATTGTGAGCTGCCTGCCGCCAGCTGCCTGTAGGGTTGGGTGAGGGAGACGTGGACTGAGCTCCTCTTACATACCCTGCTGTATTTACCTTGACACAGTTCCCGAGCCACCTTCCACTGCACCCGAGAGATTATGTATGGTCAGACTATGGTCTGTCCCAGAGTAATGGCCAGCCGCCATTCACGTCAACCAAAACAGGCCCAGCACCAGTTTAAACGTTAGCACTTGGGAGGAAAATGAAGAGGGACGTATGGTGTCTCTTTTGAGTTTTATTTTGTGTGCCTGGGTGCTCATAGAGGGCAGAAAGCAGCCCTGGGTCTCCCGGAGCTGGAGTTACAGGAGTGTGAGAGCCATTCGCTGGGATCTGAACTCCAGGGCTCTGACAGAGCAGTCAGAGCTCTTAGCCTCTCAGCCATCTCTCCACGGTATACACCGTGGAGGATTACAAAGTGCTCTGAGATTGTGGTAACGTTTGCATGATTCTGTGAATGTGCTAAAAATGATGGAATTATACACTTTTAAGGGTGGTTTTACATTTTGTGATTTCTATCTCAGCAAAGCTTTTCTTTAAAAAGCCAGATGGCTCAGTGGGTAAAGGGGCGTGACTGAACAGGAGACAGTGAGCTGAGTGCCAGCATTGTTTCCTGACGGAGGACACCATGTGATCAGCTGCCTACAGCTCCCATGAACATGATTCCCACTAGGATGAACTGAACCCTGGAAATGTGAGAAAATAACCTCCTTTTTAAAGTCCTTATGCCAGGAATGATGTCCTAGCAGTGACACAGATAACTACTATGAGAAGGCGGGGCCTATTCCAGTACCGCCCACATTCGAGTGGGTCTTCCCCTTTGTCAAACCATCCTGGAAAGTCCCTCACAGTCTTCCTCAGAGGCTTGGTCGCTTGGTTTGTCCTAAACCTCTTGAATTGGCAATCAATATTACGCCATCATGTGTGTCAAAAAATAAAATCAAGTGAAAAAAGAAAGAAAGGCTAAAAGATATTTGAGGGCCATTCAGATAGCTCAGTAGGAGAGGTGCTCTCGCCACCAAGACTGAAGATCTGAGCTCCGTCCCTAGGAGGCCCATGGCGGGAGGAGAAAGAACCCCGCAGGCAAGAGGTCCTCTGACCTCACAAGCACTCTGTGGCACCTGAGTGTACACAAACAGTTGTATGCACACACTAAATAAGTGTTAAAAACCTTTGAGGGCCAGTGAGATGGCTCACGGGCACAGCGCCTACTGAGTTCCATCCTTGAGGGAGACAACGAACTCTGGCAAATTGTCCGTCAACCTCCACAACACGCTGCAATGCCCTCCTGAATAAATACATAAAAGTAATTTTTAACAGTTAAAAACTTCTGACTGGCAGCCTTTATATGACTGCAAGTGGTTTTTGTTTTGTTGGCATAAACTCTCAAATGCCCCTCACTCAGGGTGGCTGGAGAAAGGGTGTGGGTCTTCTCTTGGGAGCCCGACTCCAGTGGGGGCTTTCAGTGACTAGCATCACATATGTGGGAGGCCTCCTGTGGACCAGTGACTTTGCTGGATGCTTTGCTGTGCTCTTACCTGAACCCCTGCAGATTGAGGACTATGGGACCCATTAAGCCCGATTTACGGAAAAGAAAACCTACACTAGTGAGGTGACCCACCCACAGCTTCGAAAACAGGTGAGCGAGCCAGTACAAACCAGACCTCCAAGTCTCTTTTCTCATTTTCTTTCTCCCATTCTCTTTTTCTCATTTTGTGTGTGCGTTTGTCACCCACATCCCCAAGGGGACTAACTGCTGGAGGGCAGGCAAGGGGCCCAGCAAGCCACTGAGAACAAGAGAAAGGAAGCCAGACTCGCCCACCTGCCCTAAACCAAAGCACACGTGTGTGGTAGGAGCCTCACCAAAGCACACGTGTGTGGTAGGAGCCTCACCAAAGCACATGTGGGTAACAGGAGCCTCACCAAAGCACATGTGTGTGGTAGGAGCCTCACCAAAGCACACGTGTGTGGTAGGAGCCTCACCAAAGCACATGTGGGTAACAGTGAGTCTCACCAAAGCACATGTGTGTAACAGGAGTCTCACCAAAGCACATGTGTGTAACAGTGAGTCTCACCAAAGCACATGTGTGTAACAGTGAGTCTCACCAAAGCACATGTGTGTAACAGTGAGTCTCACCAAAGCACATGTGTGTAACAGTGAGTCTCACCAAAGCACATGTGTGTAACAGGAGCCTCACCAAAGCACCAGTGTGTAACAGGAGCCTCACCAAACATATGTGTGTAACAGGGAGCCTCACCAAACACATGTGTGTAACAGTGAGCCTCACCAAACACATGTGTGTAACAGTGAGTCTCACCAAAGCACATGTGTGTAACAGGGAGCCTCACCAAAGCACATGTGTGTGGTAGGAGCCTCACCAAAGCACACGTGTGTGGCAGGGAGCCTCACCAAAGCACATGTGTGTAACAGTGAGTCTCACCAAAGCACATGTGTGTAACAGTGAGCCTCACCAAAGCACATGTGTGTAACAGGGAGCCTCACCAAAGCACATGTGTGTAACAGTAGTCTCACCAAAGCACATGTGTGTAACAGGGAGCCTCACCAAAGCACATGTGTGTAACAGGGAGCCTCACCAAAGCACATGTGTGTAACAGGAGCTTCACCAAACACATGTGTGTAACAGTGAATCTCACCAAAGCACATGTGTGTAACAGTGAGCCTCACCAAAGCACATGTGTGTAGCAGGAGCCTCACCAAAGCACATGTGTGTGGTAGGAGC
Organism: Cricetiscus sungorus; assembly: GCA_030556225.1. Taxonomy (NCBI): domain Eukaryota; kingdom Metazoa; phylum Chordata; class Mammalia; order Rodentia; family Cricetidae; genus Cricetiscus; species Cricetiscus sungorus. The sequence continues at coordinate 9,826,713 of JANBXA010000202.1, read as the reverse complement.
CTCACCAAAGCACATGTGTGTAACAGGAGCCTCACCAAACACATGTGTGTAACAGTGAATCTCACCAAAGCACATGTGTGTAAGGGAGCCTCACCAAAGCACATGTGTGTAACAGTGAATCTCACCAAAGCACACGTGTGTAAGGGAGCCTCAGGAGGCTTTCCAGTTCCGGGAGGGAAGGCTGACCGCCCTGAGCTGACACTGTTTGGGCATGACACAGACAAAGAAACTAAGGATCCCTCATTTCTGCCTTCCGCCCACCTGGAACCTCATTTATACTACTTGCTTATTGAATGCCTACCACACTTCAGGACTTACCGTCACCTCCTGCAGTAGAGACCGGGGAAGGAAAGAAAGAAAGGCGGCTGGGGAGATGTCTCCGTGGCTGGGAGCACTGGCTGCTCTTCCAGAGGACCTGGGTTCAGTTTCCGCATCTGCTTTAGAGGACCATTTCTAACTCCAGCGCAGAGGATCCAGCTCTGTCTTCTGTCCGCCATGGGAACTAAGCACAACATGGTGCACATATATACAGGTAGGCAAAACAACCAGACACATATAATAATGACAATGAAAATAAACATTTAAAAAGAAAAGCAAGACAGGTTTCGATTCTCCTTTTTGGAGGTGCCAGGAGCCTCTGACAGGACAGGGATATGGTGTGACTTGGGGACTGCAAAGTGGATCTCAGCTCCCAGCAGTCCCTACTTTATTAAAGGAAAAAGAATATTGGAGCCAGGTATGGTGTCTGCCTGGAACCCCAGCACTCAGGAGGGAGAAGCAGAATGATCAGGGGTTCGGGGTCATCCTCCGCTGCAAAGCAAGTGGAGGCTAGCCTGGCCGACATAAAACTGTCTCAAAGATTGCAAACATGTTATCACCACGTCGAAACTCTTTTAGAACTGTAAAATACCACTCACAACGCCTTCCCTTCTTGCACAGGTAGCTGGTCAGCACCACTTGACCCAAGACACTGGTATGTTTCTAGCCCCAGTGCCACCAAGGCAAGACCCTGGAGACCTTCGTCATCCGCCTGCCAAAAGGAATTCCGTTTCTATGTGCAGTCTAGCACAACGTGTGCAATCTGTCATGGCATGCGCAGTCTACCATAGAATGCGTGCTCTACCACAGCCTGTGCAGTCTATGACAGTGTGTGCAATCTACCATAGCATGCCAAGTCTGTCACGGCGTGTGCAACCTATCATGGCACTGCAGTCTGTCATGGCACTGGTGTCTGTCATGGCACTGCAGTCTGTCATGGCGTGTGCAGTCTGTCATGGCACTGCAGTCTGTCATGGCACTGGTGTCTGTCACGGCACTGCTGTCTGTCACGGCACTGCGGTCTGTCATGGCACTGCAGTCTGTCATGGCACTGGTGTCTGTCACGGCACTGCAGTCTGTCATGGCACTGGTGTCTGTCATGGCACTGCAGTCTGTCACGGCACTGGTGTCTGTCATGGCGTGTGCAGTCTGTCATGGCGTGTGCAGTCTGTCATGGCCTGTGCAGTCTGTCATGGCACTGCAGTCTGTCATGGCACTGCAGTCTGTCTTGGCATGTGCAGTCTACCACGGCGTGTGCCCCTGTGACTGACAAAGGCCACTGCAATTAGGAAGGAGAGAGGAAGGCACGCATGTGAGTGTTCAGCTTGCTTCCTCCATTTTACACCATCCAGAATCTTCTGCCCAGGGAATGATCTCAACCAAAATTAAGAAGGGTCTTCCTACAGCTAGTAATGGCATCAAGAAAATACCCAGGGCATGGCCAGAGGCCCACTCCAGGTGATTTCAGAGTTTGTGAGGTGACAGTTAACAGTAAGCTTCCTCTGCTGACCACTCAAATGGACTCTGGCCTCTAGGCTTCTTGGAAGCCAGTGGGATTAGCTTTAATAATAATAAAAAAAAAACCCACAAATAATTAGCTTATTAGGTTCTTTCTAGATTCTAAACATTGAGTAAAACATTGTACAATCAATTTTTCTACTCCTAATCCCCATGATAACTCTATCAAGTAGATATTATAAATAATAAGATTTATTTATTTTGTGTGAATGAGTGTTTTGCCTGCGTATTCGTATGTGTACCATACCCGATGTATCATACCCTGGATCCTTTGAAAGAGCCACCAGTGTTCTTAACCACTGAGCCATCTCTCCAGCCCCTATTATTACTATTAATACTATATCATCATGGTTTCCCAGATTACAAAGAAAAATTCAGTGTGATTGGGTAAGGTAATTTTTTTTCAAGATCATCCCATCAGTAAGGGATGGCAGGGGGGTTTGAATCCATACCCATTTGATCTCAGAGCCCAAACAATGATTTTCACTCTAAGGTTGCCAGCCGCTGTGTCTGTGACACAGGGTAGGCCTGTGTGAAACTCCGAGGTCCATTCAGACAGGCCACGCCAACTTGTTGAGGTGTTCTTTCATTTTTTCCTTGTTTTTGTTTCCTGGGCTGGTTTGCATTTTAAGCAACTGATTTTAAATGTCCCTCTCCTCCCCCTTCCAGGAGCAGTGGCAGAAGCAAGCAGAAGTGAGACGGTGTTTTAGGATGGCTGGGAGAGCAAAACCAAATGTACCACGCAGGACACAGGGTTTCCATTAATTCTTGGATCTAGAGCCTCCCTGGCACAAGGGCGAGGAAGACAAGGCTGATTTTATGCTTGAAAATTGACTTAGGGCTGGTGAAATGTCTCAGTGGGTCAAGGCGGGTAAAGGCACTTGCTGTCAAGCCTGATGGCCTGAGTTTGATCTCTGGGACCAAATGACATAAAGGTGGAATTGACTCCTAAATGTTTTCAGGACATATGTGCTGTGGCATACTCATGTGCACATGCGTGTGCACATACACATTCTTTGTCTCTCTCTCTCAATAAATGAAATCTAATAAAACACATTTAGAAGAGAACTTAGAATCTTCTTATCCAATTATTTTCCACAGTTTTAAAAACTGAGAATCATTCTTTTTAACTGCACAAAATGAGAAACTGCTGTTTTATAGGCATGTGTGATGTACAGAAGTATGAGTTTTATAATGACCTTTTCATACATGTATAGAATGTATTTTCAATTCAATCCCGGATTACCTACTGTTGTGTAACAATTTCCTTCAGCATAGAAACACTTATCCTTCAGAGAAAGCTCTTTAAGCAGGAAGGTAAACTGTATGCGCCTACCCCTGCCAGCAAGGAGGGACGCGACTCCGGGTAGATCTTCTTCATGCAGTTTTAATCAGGATCCTTGAAACATGCTCTTCTGACCTGCGAGAGCCCGGGGGACCCCTGCACAGGCTTAAATACCCTTGAGCTCACCAACCCCAGTGAGCCACGTGGACCCTGCAGATAGGCTACTCTAATGCGGAAGCAGACAGGCTGAACAGACTTAACCAAATAAGGGCTTGTTTACCCCAGAGAGCGCTCACCATCGGGAAGGTGTAAGGTGGAAGCCAGCGCCACTTTAAGGCGTGGCACTTCGGGGCTCTCTACAGTAAACAACTCAGAATAGCTTCAGGAAGTCCCTGAAACTGAGGGGATTCACTGGACCCCGCCCCCAGAATAAGCTGTAACTACTGTCGAGTCACTCTCAGACCAGACTAGCTTCAAAGAAGACTGGGACCAGCCCAGGCGCCTGGGAGAATCAGAAACCCACAGAGTTGCCTAAAAGAGGTGTAGACCAACTGAGACACTTGGCAGGGACACTTCAAACTCTTGAGCTGTGTGCAAGCTGTGCAGTGTGCTTCAGGTGAGCTTTCGTGAGCTGTCACCCATGCTGAGTCATTTCTGCTCTTGTGAGTAACCACTCACCCATACTCTTCCTGTTAAATACCCCTGGTAAAACTCATGGTTCACCAAGTTGGACTCCCTATCTGGGATGAATAAATGTATGTGTTGCATTTCTCTAGGGGAAATGTGTTACACAACACCTAGTCTTATCCCCTGGCCCCTGACCCCATTCCTTTCCCATATATTCACCTGTCTACCTACCTGTCATATGTGTATGTGTGATACGAAAGTAAGAAGCGAAATATAGACACAGAAACATTAAAGGCTATATTCTATACATGATGGAAAAATGTGACATTTGTCTTTGAAGTCTGGCTTACTTCATTAAGCATGATGGTCTCCGGGCCTACCCGTTGCCCTGTAGATGATCTAATTTCGTTCTTCCTTAAGGCTGACTACAACTCCATTATATACTGTTTTCTTTATTCATTTACTTGTTTAGTGACAGTTTGAACTTTTTTGGGAGGAGTCTAACTCTTGCAAGACAGGTAAAGGAAATAACGTCTAAGCCAGAGGGTCTGGTCTCTGAACTCAGAGCTGTTTGGTGGCAGACTCAGCACCCACACTCGAGGGTAGTGCGCTGAGCCAGAGTCCCTCTGCTTGGCTCCTGCATTCTCAGCACCATTCCTTTGAAATACACCTTCAGGTCTGGTGCGCTTACTGCCAAAGGAACCGTGGCGGCCCAGTGTCCTCACAGAGGGCAACAGAGACGGAAGTGGTCATCTTATACAGCATAGGGGCGTGTGCCCCTCTGCTGTGCTTCAACGGGACAGGATGCCGTCACTAGTGATGCAGGGGAGAGGCTAGGATGTCCTGGGAGCGAGTGTCAGCCCAAGAGTGCTTGACTTGTCAAGGTCAGAATCAACAGACATCGGCAGAGTGTCTGAGGAACTGGTAATGGAGGATGATGTGGCAATCACTGTGACAGATTCTGGAGAAACAGTGTGAGAAAGGAAAGAATATTTTGGCTTTGGGTTTTAGACGTTTCCATCCCTGGTGACTGGTTCTGGAATTTCTGAGCCCGTGGTGGGACATCGTCAACTTCCTCTAGCTAAGCCCGACCTTCTAAGTTTTCCTCTACCTCCCAATGGTGATACAAACAGGGACCGAGCCTTGAATACACAGGCGTATGAACAGAACATTTCATATCTGAGCCATTACAGACCATGTAGAAAGTTACAGGCAGGGGCATAGGAAATTTGCAAAGAGTAAAGGTGTGGAACATCCCAGGCGAGCTCCTCTGAACCTGACAGGCTGACCAGGAAGCCACGGAGAAGGAGCCTGGATGAGGCAGCTCAATGAAGATCAGCACTGCAGGGCACTGAGGGAGGAGGAAGAATTTGTTGGGAGTCGCAAGTCTGTTTCATGGCGCTACAATAGAAGACCGCAGCTTGAGTCATTTCTATGAATAGAAAGGTTTCTTTTCCTTTTTAAATAAAAAGTTATTGGTTCCTAGTTCCAGAGGCTGGGAAGTTTAAGATTAAGGTACTAGCAGCTAGCGAAGGCGTCTTGCTACATCCTAACCTGGTGGGTAGGGAGAAAAACTGTGACAGAAGGAAAGAGGAGAGGAGACGGAGACTCGGAGATGCCCTGGACTTAGAGGGTTCAAGCCTCTCCTGTGGCCATGCTCAAGACATCTGTCTGTTCTTGGACAGCTCTTAAAGCACCTTCCCCCTCCATAGACCTTGCTGTGTAACCTAGGCCAGCCTGGGGCTCCCGAGGGACAAAATCTGTTGTCCTCCATCCTCTACTTCCCAAAGGCTTGGATCACAGTCATGTGCCACCACAAAGTCCCATCCATCAACTCAGATCTCATGGTAAATAAATTTCACTCTGAGTTGTCCAGAGGGCAAACTGTCCAACCACAGCAGGGGCAAGCTGGGACTGTCCAACACGGTGTTATGCAAAGAAAGCCTTGGCAACGGACAGATCACAAAGCTGGCTATGCTTATTTATAACATATGGGCCTCTTTCTGCAGCTTGGGACATAGACACTATTGCAGGAACCAGTGCAGGACAGAATTTGCTCTGCAAGGCCACGAGTTATGCATTCACAGATATTAATGCCTGGGGTAACACAGCTCACAGCAGTCTCAAAGCCTCGCCCCTCTAAGGTTACAGCAGAAGGACAATGTCCTCACTGGAAAGGCAGGTGAGGTCCTCAAAGGTTCACTGCCCTCAGAGATCCCCTCCATGCCAGCATTCCTGCTGCTCTGACAGCCTGGGGGGGCAGGGTGGCTTGGCTCTCACCTCTGCTGAGCTGCAGCCCTGACCCCAGATTCCACAGTTGAGGACACAGTCCCCAAGACTGCCATTGCTGCTGATATCCGTTATAATTGAGAGTTCCCAGAGTGCGACTCAACTGCCTATGCAGTTGGGGTTTCTCCTTACCCTCTTTTCTAGAACAACTGTTAGAACGAGAAAGGAAAAAAAATACAACAAACAAAACTAACCCACATGATGGATGTGATTTCAGCGGTTTTAAAAAGACTCTTTAATTTATGTAGCGGCCAAAAGAGGGTGTTGGATCTCCCTGGAGCTGGAGTTATGGGTGGCTGTCAGCTCCCGTGACGTGGGTGCTGGGGACTGAACTCAAGCCCTGTGGAAGAGCAACACGTGTCCTTTGCGTGACTCAGTTTCCGCTTTACTTACTTGTTTTTATTTCTTTGTGGCTCCCACACCATGCATGCACCTCAGTCCCACCCCTCTGCCCCTGCAATCTTCCCCACAACATGAAGTAAACTTTAAGAGAAAAGAAGACTAGAATCTCAGCATTGGAGCTGTGGTGTGACAGTGAGTCATGAAGTCAGCCCGTTGGTCCGTTTGTCTTTGCTCACAGGGGTTCATTGCAATGGTTCGAGACCTCTGATTTCTGCTTCACTGTCAATATCGGGCCCTCACTGGGACTCCTCCTGGATGACCTGTTGCTGTCCTGTGTTGTGGAGACCCTGCAGCTTTGAACCTGCAGGACCGGCCCCTTCGCACGCCCCCAGAAGTTCATAGATGACGTGGACATGGGGGTGGGCCAACTCGTGTGCCTGGGGGACTGCAGGGTTGGTCTGCCCGCCTGCTCTCCATCCTCACCCCAGGGTGAGATCTCCAGTGTTGTTCACCCATGCAGCGAGGGGCAAGGGGCTAGGCCAGTTTCCCTGCTGTCAGGCCCTCTGACCAGCTACACCCGCACCTGTGTTCCCCAGAGGTGCTGCAGCCAGCGAGGCGCAGGGACAGCTCTCCTGCCTGCTGCAGATGGCAAGGGACAAGAGATCTCTCCCTCACACGTGCTACCATATGGCAGATGGGCAAGAGGCCAGACCTGTCATGTTCTCAGGACCAGCTTCCCCGCACGAACAGGCTCAACTCCACGGTGCTGTCCAGGCGAGGTGCAGGGCCCCTCAGTGCCGCAGCCTGTGAAGGGACAGAGCCAGTTCCCAGAGCTGCAGACAGTGAGGGGCAGGGCCAACTCTGCGGAGCCTTACGCTCTCACCATGGCTCAGGGTGGCTCATAGGTCACCCACCTCAGCCCACTGCGGAGGCTGCGTCTGGCAGGCATGTGGGTCTCTTTCTCCTGCTCTGATTCTAAAGGACATATGTAAAGATAAGTCAAAAAAAAAAAATTAGAGACCCCTAGAGCAGTGTTTCTCAACCTATGGGCCTCGACCCCTTTCACGGATGTCCTGCATATCAGATATTTTCATTACGATTCATAACAATAGCAAATTACAGTATGAAGTACCAACAAAAACAGTTTTATGGCTAGGGGTCACCACAACACGAGGAACTTTATTAAATGGTGAGAGCAGTAGGAAGGTGGAGAACCACTGCCTTAGAGTGAGGACTAATAGGTCCCCTGTGCAAAGCCTCTGAGCCTTCCACATACAACCCGGGGGTGTTACCCCACAGCATGCCACCTGGACTCTAGTGTCCAGAGTTTCTATTGGGGCTTCACGATCCTGGAGTGACAGATGGGACACTATCTCTGGCTGGCTGTCCCTTCCACTGACATCCCCTGACTCAAAGCCCTAACCCTCAGATCACATCAGGGACCACCTTCCTCTGCAAATATGAATGGGTCGCTGTAATGTTCGTTGGGTTGGTAAATTATCAGCCACTGTTTGAGCCTCTTGAGAAGCTGTCTCTAGAAGCAGAGTTCCCCCTTCCAGCGTCTGACCCAAGCGAATGTATGTCAAGTGTCCTACAGGACCCTTTGTCTGGGAATGGGCTGCCTCCCTACTGCTGTGGCAGGGAGGGAACAGCAGAGCAGCCCCAGAGTGAAAACATTATGCCCTTGAAAACAGCTGGGTGGCAAACCGTTTCCAACAGGTGTTGCCATTGTTTATCACATGACATGATAGGGCCGGATGGGAAATTCACCTGGAGAGAAACTCCCGCCGAATGCCTGAACTTCTATAGTTGGTTTCTGCTCCTGTTTGCAAGCCCCCGATTTGGTGATGCATCTGTGTCTGTTGCTATTTGTCGTTTTACTAGGAAGCCTCACCTGAGGGGACACTCTGTTCTGTGTGGTACTCTACCAGACACCCCAGCACTGTCTCATGAGGGTTCCCTAGTGGTTTTTAAAAACTGGGTTTGTTTTGAACATCTGCTTTGATGTTTGCTATCTAACATCTGTCTCCCTGTCTATCCACCTGCCTCTTCTGTTTATTCTTTTACTTTGGTTTGCTTTATGCTTAATAAACTCACTCATTCAAAACTGAAAATATGGCTGTCATAGATCATTTTCAAATCCGTACAGAACAGCCATTAGTCATCTTGTTAGTATAAACTGGGGAATGATCCAGGGCCCACCATGACTACCAAAGACACTCCTACCACTTAGGAAATTCCAAGGGTTTAGAAGCTTTGCCCCAGGGATCCAAGACAAAAACCAGACAAATTCTTTTTTTTTTTTTTTTTTTATTTTATTTTTTTAATACCATGTCCCATACACTGGCTGAAACATCTCAGCTGGAGCAGACAAAGGACTGGTGTTGCCATGGCTGCAGGCCACGGTCTTGACCTGCTATGATCTTAGTCATTGCCCAGAATGCCTGGGAGGCTACATCTAGAGTCTACTAGAAGGAGTAACATGCTTAGCATTCATGACGGCCTGGCACGGGGAGCTGATGAGAAGGGACAGTCAGAACATGCGTGTTCTGCACCAGCCATGCCAGGTCCAAGGGATTACATCTTTATTTTTATTACATTTGTTTGTTGGGGGCACGTGTGGAGGTCAGAGAGCTATCTGCAGGCTCAGTCTCTCCTTTATCACGTGGGGATCAAACTCAGGTCATCAGGTTTAGCAGTAAATGCCTTTACCCACTGGGCCATTTTTCAGCCTGGAATAAAGTCTTATTACAGAGTAATAAAAACAGTCACATTATCTACAAATGGAGGTTTACGTGTTAGAATGTGTAAAACCTAGCTGATTTTAGCTCTGGTCCTAACATATAGAATGGATACAGCCAGACAGTGGTGGCACACAGCTTTAATCCCAGCACTCGGGAGGCAGATCTCTGTGAGTTCAAAGCCAGCCTGGTCTAAAGAGCGAGTTCCAGGACAGCCTCCAAAGCTACAGAGAAACTCTGTCTTGACCCTCCCCCTGAAAAAGAATGGATGCTATGCTTCATCCCTGCCATACAAAAAGTATGACTGTTTTTCCTGTTCAAAATCCAGCCTAAGAACCGGAGACCCAGGCAGGGAGCATGTAAGTATCTCCCCCAAATGGCTCAGCTCAGCCCTCTGGACCTTACTAACCCCAGGAGTCCCGTCTCCTAAGGACCAGCTCAGTGAATGTGAACCGTCATGTGAAACCACCCACATGCAGGGCAGAGATCCAGCTGGCACGTTCTAGTTGCTACCAATCACTAAAAGATTGGGTTGCTTCATGGTAATGTTCAACCCTCTCTGCTCCTACCATCGGTGCAAAGTAAAATGACAGGGTTCCGTGTAGAAAACTGAGTAAGGGCTGGGGATGGAGCTCACTCTGTACAGTGCCTGCCTGTTCAACCAGCAGAGCAAAATGAACCAATCCTAACAGTGCATGGCTGGAATCTCAGCACTCAGAGGCGAAAGCAGGAAGGAAAGAAGTTCAAAGTCAGCTTTGCTACAAAATGAGTTCGAGGCCAGCAAGAGCATAGCATTCAACCAGCTGTAGAGTCCTACTGACCATGAGCCCCTCCTAGCTCATAGAGACAATATATGATGGTCAATCTCCTTCAGCTTGATGAGACCTTGGAGCTAAGGCCCTGGGATGGTAAATAGGAGATTATCTTGATTAGCTTCATTGAGATGAGAGGGGCCACTCTCTCTGCGGGGGTCCTGGCTGTATAAAAGGGGTAAAGCGACCTTTATCCTCCCTCTGTCTCCTTTGATCTGCAAAGCAGCCAGCTGCCACAAGCTGCTGCCACCCAGCTTCCCCACTAATAAGGACAGTGCCATGTGAGTCCAAGTGAACTCTCCCTCCCACACGGTGCTTTTGTCAGAGTGCTTTTATCATAGAACAGCAAAAGTAACTAAAGCACAACAAAGCTGCAGAAGTCCTGAACCACGAAGTTAACCCTGCCTGGGACCCCTTCAGTCTTCCAATCTAAAGGCAGGGGTCTCCAAGACCCTGGCCAGCTCCAAGGCCAGCATCCTTCTGATTGATAGTAGGTAGAGGAGCACTCCTGTGTTTATGTGCAAAGAAGGGTTGAGCAACCAAGACGTCAGCCTGTCTCGAGATGCTGACATTCACCACAGCATGATCAGTGTGGAAGGAGGCATACTCACCCTTCAAGCCCTGTTGTTTTGCCTGTGGTCCTGCCCACGTGGCCATGTCCTTGTGGTCCACGTGGGACAACCAGAGTCAATCTTTGGAAGGAACAGGGCTGGACTTTGTTCGTGGAAACTCTTTCTCAGAACAGTCCAAGGCAAAACAATCTTCACAGACTTTATTTTTAGCAGATGTCCTTTGCTGGCATGACAAAGCGTGCTGTCTACCAGCATTCTAGTAAAATAGTAAAGTGTATATTTATAAACACGCTCTAATGCGTCACCATGAAGTAACAGACTTCTGTTTTCAAGGGCTGGCCTTTCTGGATGAGTGCCTACTTCATCTTCCTTCTTAGGGTCCCATGAGGAAGACGGGAGGTGGGAAAGGAGTTAGGTAGTGGGCCTCACTTTTATTGATGGGGGAGGGGGCGGGGCTCCTTCCTGTGGAATTAAGAGGACAGTTGGCCACCAAGGAAGGCCATAGACCCTCTCACCCGCTCCTCACTTGTACCAGCTACTTCATTCATTGCTGTGACAAAATACTTGGCAAGAAGCAACTTAAAGTAGGAAGTGTTTTAGTTAGGGATTGCATTTTTCTGTGAAGAGACACCGTGACCATGGCAACGCTGATAAATGAAAACAGTCAGCTGAGGCTGGTACAGTTCAGGGTTTCAATCCATCATCATCATGGCAGCGTGCAGGCAGACATGGTGCTGGAGAAGCAGCCGGGAACCCTACACCTGATCCACAGGCAGCAGAAGGGACAACCGTGTCACGTTGGCCAGACTTGAGCTTCTGAGACCGCAAAGCCTGTCTCCACAGTGATTCACTTCCTCCAGCAAAGCCACGCCCACCCCAACAAGGCCACGCCTCCTAACATTCCCCCCCCCATAGGCCAAGCGTTCACACACATGAGTCTGTGGGTGGGGGGAGGGTCATACCACCACAGGCAGGATTTATTTTAGCTTGTAATTTGAGGGTTCCAGTACAGCGTGGTGGGGAAAAGCATGGCAGCTTGCGGCAGGAGATCATGCTGTGTCCCGTGAGGAAGGAGAAGGCGATGGAGGAAGACAGCTCACATTCCCCTTTTCCCTTTTTATTTTCATCATGGGGTCCTGACCTGGGGAATGGCGCCACCCCAGGGGTGTGTGTGCCTCCTCGGTGATTGTCAGTCCAGCTGAGTTGTCAGGGGGGCAGAACATTAAGTTCATAAGTGCAGGGGGGGGGAGATAGGTGAGGAGGTGAGACTACTATGGGTGATACAGTGTAGTGGACACATGGCATCATGTTTGTTACAACGTAGAAGGAACAACACCCAGACTGACCCGTAAAGCAAATCACACACTTCATAAGGTATTAGCTAGTTAGCAGGAATTTAAGTCTCCTGCTAGCCCAAAGCACAGATGGGAAACTTGGAGGTGGCGGGCCTGTCTGGTGTTTTCTGCTCATTTTTCTGTAACTCTAAAACCGCTCCCCAATAAATTCCATTAGTTAAGAGAAGACAGTAAGTATGCCAGCTGGTGGTGGCACACGCCTTTAACTTCAGCACCCAGGAGGTAGTGCAGGAGAATCTCTGTGAGTTTGAGGCCAGCCTGGGCTACAGAGCAAGAGCCAAAACCACACAGAGAAATCCTGTCTCAAAAAGGGGGAAAAAAAAAGTGTACATTTAAGAAAGCACAGTGATTCTCACCTCCACTGTCTGCTGGTACTCATCAAGGCCTCTCCTGACGACAGAAGGAAAGGAAAAAGGGACAACGGCCAGATGAAAGACCCCCAGAGGCCCCTTGGCCTGAGGTAGCATTGGACCCAGGCCTACGTGTGCTACTCATCCTGAAGAGAACACGGTCTTCTTGTGGACCCTGGGGCTTTGTGTGCCACAGGAATCCTAAGTGGCTGTTCTTATTTTCTCAAAGACCGTAGATGAACCTCGTAGCACGAATAATGTAACCCAGAGACAGATTTTGGGGTTCGAGCTGAAGATCAGAGCAGCAAAGCAACCAAGGCACCACAGAGCTCTCACCCCTACCAAGGCTGGGGGCCCTGTCTGTAAGGAAAGGGGTCAACTAAAGAAACACACCCTAACAGAGCCAAAGAGACACACTTTGTCCCTGCAACCAGAGCCAGTGAAAGAAATACACCCTGGCCCCAAAATTAGAGCCAAAAGGCTAAAAAGGACCAATGAAAGGAACACACTTCGGTCCTGACACCAGAGCCAAATCTGACCCCAAACCTGTGCAGAAAACCAACCAATCCCTGAGCATGAGCTCTAGCCAGTCTGAGCTCAAGGACTGGAATCCGACCAATCCCCACCCTGGAAATCTCCCTGGGAAAACTCCGCCCCCTAAGAAGCCCTATATAAACCGAGTCTGTTCAGTCTCTGCAGGTTCTGCCTACACAGCTGTCCTCTGCAGCCACTCTCCTGCATTCTTCCCTCCCAATAAATCTCTTTAATGAGGTTTGGGTGAGACCTTCTTTCGCCCCTTGTGCTGGAGCAGAGACGCAGAGACCAGCCTGAGTGGACAGGGCAAACTGAAGCCGTAACGCTTCACCCTGGGGGCGTTGGGGAGAGTCTGGGGGGGCTGGAGCCGAACTGTAACAACTGAACCGAGGAAGCCCTCTCCTGCCAGAGCAGAGCTGATGCACTGGGGAAGCCTTCCCTGAAGCAGGGCTGTGAGCTGCTCTGCTTACTGTGACCTGTGGTGTTCCTTGGCTCCCGAGTGCCAGAACACCTTTCCATCTGAGCTGTGACACTCAGTATTCTGGCTCCTGAGTGCCAGAGTCCCTGTCCGTCCCATCCGAGCCGTCAAAATGCTTATACTGTCCTCAGCTGGGATTAAAGGTGTGTGCCACCACTGCCTGGCCTCTGGCTGCGGCTAGCTTTGCATTCTGATATACAGGTAAATGCTATTGGATCATAAACAATATATCATCACAGAATCTGTCTGGACTCCAAGCTGGGTGACACAGTTTGGGGACTTGGGGTAAAAACCTCTGCAAATTCACCATTCTTCAGAACCTTGAGTGACAGGTTGAGGCAAACCCTGCACATGAGAAGCCCAGGGAGAGACATAAGTGGAAAGCATGGAGCATTGGTTACCATGGTGAAGAGGAGAAGACCCCGTTTAAAACCAACTGAGCCTTAGCTTCCCAGACGGCGGGGTAAAAGCCACATACAAGCAGCAAAAGACCCAGGAGCTGATGGTTAGGGAATAAAGTCCCAGACCCACTGGCTCTTCTGAATTCTCAAACTTCAGGCTGTTTGTCTTGATCTTTGTAACCAAATACTTTTTTTTTTTTTTCCTGCAAAAACAAGTTTGTGTGAGACTGCTCTTTCACAAAATTCGGCTGGCTTGTCATTCCACGTAGACCCAACTCTTGGCATGGCCTAGGGTCCAAGACAGGTGAGAGGAAGCTGAGGCCGTGCAAATGGATCGCAGCCTGGTCTATAAGCCTCGCTCACTCGCCCGCTAACGTGACTTTCAGTGGCACTTTGTGGGAAACGATTTTACGAGACGACAATGAAACCAGGAAAGCAAACAAATGAGGAACAGCTACCTGACCAAGCAAATGATGGAAACCAAACCCTGAGCCACAGGCTCCTCAAAGTAGAAGAGTGGTCGAGGAGACCACTCTTCACTGGTCCTGCAAGTGTGAACCTGAGTTCCGGAAGCAGCCTGGAGTGGTTCCACACACTTGCAATCTCAGCTCTGGGGAGGTTAGAGCAGAAAGATCCCTGGAACTCGCTGGGCAGCCAGCCTAGCCTGCTCGATACATTCCAGGCCAATTAAAGACAAACAGCAACAACAACAAAACCAACCAGAAGAGTAATGTCACCAGAGGATCAATACCGGAGCTTTCCCTTTGGCCACCACACACATGCGCGGACACGTGAGAGACAAGAGAGCCCCAAGGACTTTGGACATGCCAGGCCGCTGCTAGGTAGTTAAAATGGGGAAGGGCCGGGGGAGGGCAGGTTGAGAGGTGACGGTGGCTGTGTGGACACATTACTTTAAACACGTGGTGGCTACCCATGGAGGAGCGGCTGGACCTGTCATCTCTGGTGCTTCGTAGCCTTTCCACCTCCGCCCTTTGGATACCTGCCTTGTCTCAAGGCAGTAGAAGTCAGAACTCTGCTCTGAGGAGGCAGACGATGTGCATTTGGACAGGAAGACGAAGGAATCTAAGTTAGAGAGAGGGATCGAAGACAGATATTGATTATCACACTCAGCAAGTTCTAGCCCTTTCCCTGCTAGCGACAGGACCTGGAAGTCTGATCCTTACTTTCCAGGCAAGGGCCCGGAAGACCTTCTCTCTCTGGGGAGATTGCACAGCCGCAAGGGAGAAAGCTAGGGATACTGGTGCAGGGGACTGCCCCCTAAGACAAGGTTAGGCTCTATCCTGATTCAGAAGTGACATCTGAAAACGACTTGTGGGTTGGAAAAAGGAAAGTAGATATTTACAGGGTGTGGGGCCTGGGGAGATGGCTCACTGGATATACCTTTTGCCATGTAAGCATGAGGAGCTTGGATCTTCAGTGCCCACATAAATGCTGGGTGGACTTGGCAGCCCAGTCTACCTGTAATTCTAGCACTCAGAGGCTGGATACTGGACCTCCAGAGCAAGCTGGGCAGCCAGACTTAGCTGTATTGGAGAGTTTTGGGTTCAGTGACCACACATATGCCTAGGCACCTGTACCTACGTATGTAAACACACACACACACACACACACACACACACACACACACACACACACACACACACACACACACAATTTAAAGAGTAATTAAGATAGAAAGGATATCGTGACAGATGTGCAGAACCAGAAGGGTGTGATGCCTATCAGGTAAACCGTAGGCAGAATACTGCACCACAGATGAGGTAGGGAGAAAAAGGAGAGCCGGACATGAGAGTGGCAAGGCCAAGTGGGACCAGTAAGTACCTGATGACGACACAGTGCACAAAGGAACTCGGGCCCAAACTCCATCACCCTCTAAGTAATGCACCGTTGCCCGAGGCTGCATCTGCCAGCAACATTATTGAGTCTGGCCCTGGATCTGCTAGCTGTTACCCCAGGAACCAGATGGAGAAAGCTTTGCTTCTAAGGCTGGGCTCAGCGGATGGGAATTAGTTCAGGAGCTAATCGTGAGCCTGGTGAGACTTTGGAGATGGAGGAGTGATGTGTGGAATTGAGTTCGATTTAAGGACAAATTAATTTGTGAGCCAGACACTGTGAGAGGTGATGATGGGCTGCACCAAAGCTAATTGAGACACTCCAATGCACTGTTTGTTTGGCGTCTGCATTTGCAGGATGAGGCGGCAACGGGCGGCTAGCAAACAGGAATCAAGTGCTTTGGCCAGGAAATCAGAACTTGGAGGGGACACAGGAGTGGCGAGAAAACAAGAGAGGAAACAGCAGAAATGCGCATGACTGGAAACAAGCACCCGGACCAGCACGGGACTTCAGATGTCACCGAACACATTGGCAGATTGGTCTTCGTTAACCAGGGGAAAGGATTCTTCCCTCCTACTGCTGAAGGCTTGAAATGCCCACCACCAGGGGCTGATGGCGATGGACCGCCAACGGGTGCTTTATCTTTACACACTCCTCCCTCAGCCTTCTGCACAGGCTGTCTCTGGTTGGTAACCAGAGATGGCAGCACCAGCAAAGCATTCTGGGAAGGAAATAGAAGCAAGCTCGGGAGTTGTCATCCCCACAGTCAATCCGTGAGCCAAAATTCATTTTTTATAGGGTCCACACTGTAGCACAGGCTGGCCTTAACACATAGCAAACCTCCTGTCTCCCAGGTTACTATATACACACTACACTATACGAACACGAGCCACTGTGTCTGCTTTATCCACTAATTCTTTTTTTTTTAATATTTATTTGTTTTTATTTTCTGTGTGTGAGAGGGAGAGTGTGTATAAGTGTACCTTGTGTATGCTGGCACCTACAGAGGCCAGAAGAAGGTACCAGAGCCCCCAGAACTAGAGTTACAGGAGGTTGTAAGCAGCTGTATGTGGTTGCTAGGAACTGAATCCGGGTCCTTCGTAAGGGCAGCAAGTGCTCTTAATTGCTGAGCCGTTTCATGTTCCCCCTGTCCTCTATTCTTATCTATGAATAAAGTCTGGTTTCTAGCACCAATAACTCTGAAAAAGAAAGCAGATGTTCATTGCTGTCTACCAACACCTATTCATTTCACAGGGAGGTCCCAAAGGCTCTGGTTAAAGAATAGTAAATATGAATCACATATTTATTGGAGTACATTGGAGACATTTGCACACACTATTTTTGTCCTATGGCATTCCCCATGAGCCTCATTGGAGTAGTTTCTCCCTCTTACACCCAAGGGACTCAATACCCAGGGTGGTTTGGGCAGTGACTGGAAGACACTTTGTGGTAACTGATGGCATGACTGGTGTCTTTCAGATGTAGCCCATGGGACCATCTGTCCTAGAGGCTAGGAAGAACTCATGAAGATGCCAATTCCTGCACCAAAGCAGCCCCAGCTTTCAGCACCTTGGGGACCTTGGGCGTGGGGATGATAACATCAGTGATACAGAGTACCAAGTCCTCACACAGCTATCTATCTTCCCTCTGAGGTAGACGGTCCAAGCTCACAGGTGCGCAGTGCACCTGCCTCTCTCTCTCTCTCTCTCTCTCTCTCTCTCTCTCTCTCTCTCTCTCTCTCTCTCTCTCTCTCACACACACACACACACACACACACACACACACACACACACACACACGGGGAGGGGGAGAGGAGGGGATTTTTAAAAAGGGAAGGAAGGGATTTTGGTGATGCACCTGTCTTGTGTCATGTCTGTGCCTGTAAGTAACCCCAATAAAACCCATAGTTCACCAAATTGGAGTTTGGTGAGATCTGTACTTTGGTGTGTCATGAACTCTTTATCTGGGGATGAGTAGGTGTGTGTGTGTGGCATCTCCTCAGGAAAAGTTTGTCACACAACACCCTATCTGTCAGCTCTGGTGGGTGGTAATTCCGTCCCAGTTCGTAGCTCCTCTGGAAGGACCTGGGCGAGCAAGCAGTAAATGGCCTCTTTCCATGGTTCCTGCTCTGTTCCCACTCGAGTCCCTGGGCTGGCTTTTCTCAGTGATGGGCTGTTACCTGGTGTAAGCCAAATAAGCCCTCCCCCTCCCCATCCCCCCACCCCCCCTCCCCACCCCCCCACCCCACCTAAGCATTACAGCTCAGAAAGGTGTTCTGGCAGCTGGGAGCCCAGGAAAACCACAAAGTCACACCACATAACAAACCTCACACAAGAGATTTATTAGGAGGGAAAAACCAGGAGGGAACAGTAGCAAACTGAATAGGATACAGGGCTTATAGAGAGTTTCGTGGGAACTTTTCAGGGAGCAGATTGGTGGAATTTCACGTCCAGAGATTGGGCTTTTTTTGTTTATTTGGTTTGCTTTGCTTTTCAAGGCTGGGTTTCTCTGTGTAACAGCTCTAGCTGTCCTGGAACTCCCCTTGTAGACCAGGCTGGCCTCGAACTCCCAGAGCTCCGCCTGCCTCTGCCTCCAGAGTGCTGGAGTTAAAGCCGTGCGCCACCACACCTGACAGATATTGGGCTTTTACTCTGTAGGGTGGGGACAGGGCCCAGCTGTTGGCAGAACTCCTGGCAGGTGGAGGTCCTTGGAGAAGGGGTGGGCCACTCCTGTGGCTTGAGGGACTTTTGATCATGCTGCTAGCAAACTAGCACACACACACACACACACACACACACACACACACACACACACCCCACTCACACACAGCTTACAAGTCATTAGTGGTAGTACAGATCTAAAGCGGCCCACGTAAAACTCTCTGCTGGGGGAGTCAGGCTGTATGGTGGCTTCTCTGGAGGCCAATGAGGGACTGGGGAAACCTAGGCCTGCCATGTCCCGGACTTGGCCCAAGACCCCAGCATATGCTGGAATTAAAAACTAATAACTGGTGCTGGGGTGATGGTCCACTGAGTGTCATTGCCAGAGCTCATCTGAAAAATACTCAGGCGTAGTGGCATACATTTCTAATCCCAGGAAGATGAGGCAGAGACAGGTGGAAGATCCCTAGGTCTCGCTGACTGGCCAACCTAGCCTACTTGGGTAGTTTCCGGCCAATGGAAGGCCTTCCTTAACAAAACAGCTACAAGGTGAGTGGCACCTGAGGAACAGTATTTGAGGTTGGTCTCTGGCTTCTGCCTGTACATGGCACCTTTAACCACAGGTGTGCCTGCGTGTATATTAACATGTGCACAAACACATTCTCTCTCTCTCTCTCTCTCTCTCTCTCTCTCTCTCTCTCTCTCTCTCTCTCTCTCTCTCTCTCTCCTCCCTCCCTCTCTCTCTCTCCCTCCCTCTCTCTCTCCCTCCCTTCCTCCCTCCTTCTCTGTCTCTGTCTCTGTCTCTGTCTCTGTCTCTCTCTCACACACACACACTGTTGAGTTGGGTGTGATGGAACACGACTGTGATCTCAGGATTTGGGAGGCAGAGGCAGGAGGATTGCCATAAAATGAAGGCCAGCTGGGTCTACATGGTAAATGTCAGACCCACCAAAGCTGTTGAAAACCAACAAAGATGAAAACAAGGTGACAAAAAAGTTACCAGGATGGGCATTCATCTGTCTAACAGGCTTTCTTTTAGGCGACCAACCAGCTCCCACCTCATGACAGGGAGACTCATTATTAGCTACGAATGCCCAGCCTTATCCTATGCTTGTCCCACTAGCTCTTATAACATCATCTGTTTCTCATCATCTATGTTTTGCCTGAGGCCTTTTTTCCCTTCCTTCCTTCCTTCCTTCCTTCCTTCCTTCCTTCCTCCCTCCCTTCCTTCCTTCCTTCCTTCCTGTATATCTCACTTTCCTGCCATCAGCACCACCTATCCCTCTTCTGCCTAGCTATTGGCCATTCAGCTTTTTATTAGACCAATTCAGGTGCCTAAGGCAGGTAAGATGAAACAAATGTAACACATCTTTAATAATTAAACAAATGCAGCATAAATAAATGTAACACACCTTTACACAGTTAAAGTAATATTCCACAAAACATCTGTGGCTAGTTAGAATACCTTTCGTACTCTGATTGGGGGGTGGGAGTGAGGGGTACAATATTGAGGCCTTGTGCTTATGATATACTAGACAGGCATTCCGCTACTGACCCACATTTCCAACCAACCTCATCCCCTACCTTAAATTTTTTATTTTGCGAAATGGTCTTGCTAAATTGAGCAGGCTGGCCTTGAACTTTTGAACCTCCTTCCTCGGCCTTCTGAGTAGCTGGGGTTACAGGGCTGTGCCAGCAGGTCGTTTGTTGTTCTGTTGTCAATGGGTTTAAAGAATCAAGCTCCTCCAGTGAGGGCGCCCTGAAGTCAGCCTTGGGCTGAATTGATGGTCCTGAAAGGAATCTGGTGTGAGCAGAGGATTCATGACCCGGTCAAGAAAATACAAACCATTGCTGCCATTCTAGTCAGGGCTAAATTAGAGGTCTTGGAGAACAGAGAGGCCCTGGGCACTTCTGCAGAGAAAGGGAAGTAAGAGGCCAGCTTATCAAGGAAAAGTTGCTGCGCTGGGCTTTGGACCTTCACTGGCATCAAAGGAGAGACAGGGAAAACACATGAGTCAGAGGAATATCATGAGACACATGGGTGACATCCAGGAGTCTTGGAGACTGGCCATTAAAGCAGCCACAGCTGGCACCCGCAGACCCTGGATTAGGACAGGGGAGGGAAGCATAAGAGCGAGGTTAGGAAATGGCTTTGTTTTGTTGAACTCTACCTGGCCAGGAGTACTTGTGCAATCCCAGCACTCTGGAGGCTGAGGTGGATGACTCACAAGTTCAAGGCCAGCCTGGACTACGTAGTGAGACACAAAAGCAAACAGCAACAAGGGGGCCCTTAGGGCAGAATCTACAGCTCTGGGTCTCATAGGCTGAGAGACTTCGGATAAATTCCCTCCCTGGTCTTTGTGGGGATCTGCGCAGGTGCAAAGAACACACAAAATACTTGGTAGTGTTTGCTGTGGCTGTTAGTGAATTCCTCCCGTGGAAGCCAGAAGTTGGGGTGGATTTGGTAAAGGCACTGTTGCTTAGGAGACCACATTGCTAAGGGAACCAGAAGGGATTCCCAGTAGCTGGAAACCCTAGTCACTTAGACTTGATGTAGCAAAGACGTAAAACTGTTAGCTGTGAGAGAGGGGCTGCCTTTTCTGGAGAATGCAGCCACTTCTGATGGAGGCAAGGAAGGCTGGAGGCAGTGCTAATAAATTCCTGGGCTTCTCAGCTGCATGGCCAAAAATCCAAAGGATAGGGCTGTGTTTGAGGCTGTGCGTCAGGGCAGGGCATGGACCAGAAGGAGCCAATGAGAACTCTCTCACACAGACAGACAGACAACCTAATTTGAATAACCAATTATATGTTCGTTCTCTTGTACAATAAAAAGAACATGTACAGCATAGTAAAGTATAAGTTCACAACTGTTATTGATTAGGCAAGACTAAAGCAGGTTTGAATTTTGCAAATCTACTTGTGAGTTGTGTGTTCGTGCGTGAGCTATCTTAGTTTGTGCTTGTCTTTGAGAGAGCAAGTTTACGTGTGTGCACGTGCTTGCCTTAGTGTGTGTGTAGGTCAGAGGGCAGCTCACTGGTTTGTCCTCTCCTTCCACCATGTGGGTCTCTAGGATCAAACTCAGGTCTTCAGACTTGGTGCCAAGCACCCTTACCTATGTCGCTGGCCTTAAAGCAGATATTTAAATGATAGCATGTTGGGCACTTTGAAGAAAAAATAGTAAAGAAGTAAGGGACTGAGTGGTTTGAGGGCGGGATGAAACTAAGACAATGTTTGGGGAATTCTAGGCACAAGATATGAAAGATTTCTCCAGCTCTGCAATTCTGCTGAGAGTCTCCATGTAGCTGTACTAAGTATATGGCAAATGCCAGGGACCTTTCTTCTTCTTCCTTTTTTTTCCCCCAGTGCATTCAGACTAGCTGATTTCAGAAAATTTATGCTACAACTCATATAGTGAGATAATCGTAGGATTTCCAGGCACTGATACGGGAACACAAGGGTGAGATTATTCTTACTCTTAAAGGTCAAGAGCAACACAGGCCATCGCCCCAGTTTCCTTTCTGTTGCTGTGATAAAATTCCCTGACCTCTACCCCTGGGGGGGGGGGACCCAACTCAGGGAAGACAGGGTTTATTTTTAGCTCACCATTCCAGGCGATAGTTCCTCTTTGGACAAGTCAGACAACATGATCTTGAACAGCTAGCCACATCTACAGTCAAGGGCAGAGATAGAATGCATGCTTACTGCTCAGGGGACTCCTTTCCATCTGGTCCAGGAGCTGTCATGAAATCATGCTGCCCGTTCAAGGTGGGTTTTTCTCACATCTTTAACCCCAGTAAGAAAACAACCTCGCCTAGACGATACCTCACTGGGAGGAATTGTCTCAGTGCCTCGGCACACGTGATTCAGATGGCGTTGAGCAGGCAAAACTACCCATCAAAGCCACCAAAGACTGGATCAAGAATATTCATAGTAGCATTATTTGCAATCACCTCGAAACAACTCCAATGCCTACCAACTAGATTTTTTAACAGCTCATGATACCCTCATACTATGCAGTAATGAAGATGACTGCAGTTCAGTGGTAGAGTGCTTGCCTAGAACAGGCGAGGTCCTGAGCTTAATCGCCAACAGTGAAGAAAGAAGGAAAGACAGACGTATTTTATATACTAAATAAATAGAAAATATAGTAAATATAAAAGCAAACAAGTACAAGCTTCATTCAGCATCCTGGATAGGCTCCACAAACCCAGTTATCTCTTCTAAGAGAACCAGACACAAGGTGGTCCTGTTGTAGGTCTTCCTTTATACCAGGTCTGACAGTAGGGTAAACTAACCTATGGGGTGGCAGGAGAGTGATGGCATGGGAAGAAGAGGATTAGGGTGGTGACCAGAAGGAGCCAGAGGCTAACTTCAGAGAAGCTGTGCTGTTTGGTCTTGACCTGAGTGGCCACATGACATGTTCTCCGAGAATCCCTCACAATTTTGAGAAATATTATATTTGAATGTTTGAATATTTTTCTTCTTATGTGTATAAATGTGGTTGGTATACAGGCATGTGTGTAGGCACATGTGTGTATGTGTGCAAGTGTGTGTGTGTTTGTGTGTATACAAGGATGCAGAAGCCCCAAGTTAATTTTGAATGTCTTCATTGATCAATTTTCACTTAATTTATTGAGGAGAGGTCTCTAGCCAGCTTGTCCCATGGATTCCTACCCTTGCTTCCGGGTGTTGGGATTTCTGGAAGCTGCCAAGCCTGCTCAGCTTTTATGTGGGCTCTGAGATCTGAACTCAGGTCCTCACGCTGTGCAACAAGTTTTTATTCACCAAGCCACTTCCCCAGCCCTTACTTCAGTATTTTTCAACAATATTATATTTCAACTCAAATGTTTATTATTCACAATATGGAACTTTTACGTGTAATTTCTGTATATCCAGAGTATGCAAATGGCAGCTATTTAAAATGAATTTTTATTTATTGTATGTGGGTGGATCTTTTGCCTGCATGAGTGCCTGTGACGCACATGTGTGCGGTGCCTACAGAAGCCAGAAGCAGATGTCTGGTCCCCAGGGACTGGAGAAGTAGACCATTGTGAGCACCACGTGTGATCTGGACTCACACCTCAGTCCCCTTGCAGAGCAGCTGGCCAATGCTCTTAATTGCTGAGCTATCTCTCTAGCCTCTGAGATGAACTCCACTAGAAGAAATGCCAAAACCAACGCAGTCTAATGTGGCTTCAGGGGGAGGAGGTGGTTGTACTTCAAACCCAGTCAAGGAGCTTGTGGCAATCTCTTTCAGATTTGCATCTGATTGTTTGGAGGTTTTCCCCATCAGCCCTGATTTTGCTCACTAGGGATTAGTGCTGTCTGATAACGTGAGACAGGAAAGCGTTCTCCAACGTTATGATCTTACCGGGCTCCGGTTTACCAAGACACCCCCTTACAGTCACAGAGATAGCATCTGCCCATGCTTCAGCAACCACAGGAAAATGCTCTTTAACACATAAGTCAGATGCACGCCAGTGTGAGAGTGCAGCAGCAGCAAGATCAGAAGCAAACTGGGCCAGAGCAGCAGCCTCACCATCCGCACCCGGCTCAAACTTGGTGCATGGCACCTACAACTTGTCTCATGGCCCTTGTAGGGTTAGCAGGTTCCACATGGGATACAGACAAACCTATGTGGTTGGCAGAGGGATCTTTTTATAGACTGTTTTCTATAAGATCTGGACATCAGTGAGGGAGGTAAGCAAATACATCATCAGCCTGTGTTTCTATACCTGCCATTCTCCCCCCACCCCCCTTGTTGATCCAAGTATTATGGTAAGGGTGGATGATAGCATTTTCCTCCTGAACCATCAGAGAGCATGCGTCTCTGTGACTGAAGGCTTTGTTGTTTTCATTTCCAACTCTTCTTGTATCCTCTCAGCCATGGGGCATCTGCCATCCACCCTTTGAACCTCCATTCTTGATGGAAAATCTGCCATCCACATAAGTCTCACAAATGCCCACATGGTAGACACCAGTGGAGTTCTTATTGCTAAATGCAGTTTTCCAAGTCTGGGTCTATCCAGTTGGCGGGATGACGTCATCGTGTTAACCTCTAGCCTTGTCTAATGCCAGGAAAATGGGTCAAGGCACCTGCTCCTTGACTGTAGTTGGCATCTTCGTACTGTTTGCCTTTACTTCTGGCTCTGGACAACCAGGAGTCATGGAGCTGCCCTCATTGTGGATGGTTTAGCTACAAGCTTGCCCGTAGGTCCTTTAGTACGAGAGAGCTGTAGCATTTAGTAGTCAGTAACCAACATACATAGACTTCTCCAGTATAGATCTCAGGGGAATTGAGCATGGGACTTGGCCTCTTCAATACTGCTCCATCCTCCTCCAGTCAAGGGAAACCCAGCTCTTCTGGGGATGTGGAGGGCAGACCAATGTATCAGATTCTTTGGGGACCGGACAGAGGTATGAAAGAAGACAATAACTTACTGAAAGCCAGGAATATTCTCTGTCCTATGGAATGACCAAGAACCATGAAACTCCTGTCCATAAAGATCTGCTGTCTCAGTTGGGGGAAATAAGAGCATCCCATGGTTAACACAAACTGACCAAGATGGCCAAGCCAAAGGACGTTTAAGGAGGCATCAGAGACTGGGGCTGGTCCCTGTAATCGAACCTGTCTCAGTGTGTCTGCACACCATCATCTTTACCAGCCTAAGCGAAGATTAGGAGACCTCAGTCCTGTAACTGCTATATAATATACTGCTCCACAACCTGTGAACTTAGATGACTCTGAGTCATCCAAGCCCTGGCCAGCACCTTGGTTGTAGTTATACCCTGGTTGGAAAGTTTAGTTAGACCACACTCAGACGTAGGCTGTGAGATAGTAAGTTTGTATGAGATTTTTAAATATTTATTTCCATTATTATTATTATTATTATTATTAGTTTGGTGTGTGACAGATTTTCTCTGTACCTTTGGAGACTGTCCTGAAACTCACTCTGTAGACCAGGCTGGACTCAAACTCACAGAGATCTGCCTGCCTCTGCCTCCTGAGTGCTGAGAATAAAGGCTTGCACCACCTGGCATATTTATGTATTTTTATTTTATGTGTATGAATATGTTTGCCTACGTTTACAAATAAGCAGTGTCTGGGGAGGTCAGAAGGGGGCATTGGGTCCCTGGAACTGAGTGTTGTGAGCTACCAAATAGGCGGTAAGAACTGAATTTGGGTCCTTTAGAAGAACTATTCACCACTAGGCCATCTCCCCAGTCCCAGATTTTCGTTGTTTTAATGACAATGTGTGGTCATTTGTTATACAGCAATAGACAACATGTCTATCATATTCTTGAAACCAAGTTCAATTTCACTGGTCCTTATGTAAAAGAAACTAAAAAGCAATAGGTTTGTTAGTAGATTTGCCCAGGACACATTAAACCATACGAAGTAGAACTCAGCCATGGGAGCACTGTCTCCTAAATACCCCCAAAGACAAGCAGTGAGCTAACCGGCCTGTTAGTGACAAGCAAAGTTTACTATAGCAGGATGTGAGTGCTCATCGGAATTGACCAGCCATCAGACCCGTCCCCAGAGACCACGCCTCTAACAGGCAGCTCCAGGGGACTGATGCACAGGATCACAGCTGCCATTAAGTCCCCTGTGCTCTTAATGGGGTTGGGGGAGCATAATTCTGCCAGGTGGGCGAGATGACTCTGGGTAGCTGGTACTTGAAAGGACATTATTTGTGCGTTTAAGAAATCTGACAATATCTTTGCTGAGTAAATGTCCCATCTGCCCAAGGGACCAGACTTGCAGTCTTCTGTCTCTGAACTGTTCAAAGTGTAACCTGGGTTGGGGACCCAAAAGCGATTTAAGGACGGCAGTGTGTGGAATGCAGAAGCCTCAGGTATGCACGTCTAAGTTAGTAAAGTCTTCTGTCTGAGGCTGGCTCCTCCTTGGGCACCGGGCAGAACTGGACAAGCACCAGAAAGATCTTTCCTTCCTCTCTAAGTGCGAGGAGTGATGTCACACTGGAATGGCATGCTAGCCTGTAACAATCCAAGGGTGTCCCTGTGCTCTTACCCAGCTCCCCGTGGGCCTCAGAGGCTCTTTGTCAATGTGGCTTGTTAGTTTGCTTCCTTGAAAATGTCTTTCTCGTTAGTTACGACAGTTTTGTCCTTCATGACTATGACTCAGGAAGGCTGTGAAGTCGAACCTTACGGTTTCAAATCTGTGTGTAGGTGCGCATGATGCACATGGACGTGTGTGGGCACGCATGTGTGGGCGCAGAGGTCAACTTCAGGCATTATTCTAGAGCCATCCGCCTTGTTTTTCTCTTGTTTGGTTTTTGGTTTTTTGAAACATGATTTCTCTGTCCAACAGCCTTCGTTGTTCTGGAACTTGCTTTGTAGGCCAGGCTGGCCTCGAACTTCTGAAGACCTGCTTGTCTCTGCCAGAGTGCTGGGATTAAGTGCGCACCACCATGCCTGGCCACCACTTTTATTTTATTTATTTGTTTTTTCATGCATCCTCTCACTGTGAGGTGGGACTCACCAGTTAGGTTTAGCTGGCTGGAAAATGAGCCTCGGGATCCACTCGTCTGCTTCTCCAGTGGTGGAATCCCAAGCTTCTGTCTTTTTCGAATGGGGGCCACAGATTCGGCTCAGATCCTCGTGCTCTCGAGGCAACACTTTGTCAGCTGAGCCAGCTTCTCAGATGTGAGTTCAAATCTTGACTTTACTACTTCTTAAACAGGTAAACAGCTGCAGTTTCTTTCATTGCCCTAAATCCCTCCAAGAAGAATGTACCTCAAAAGAGTCACGGAGAGAGAGAGACTGGACCCAGTTACGAAAGGACTTGCAGGCCCTCTGCAAAGGCGCGTGAAACATACACAGATGAGGGGTTGAGCCCTGTCTGAGCGCGGCCAGTCTAAGCCTTCGGCCCCACACTTGCCGGAGGATTGGGCCCACGCTGGGACATTCCCTCCATCAGGGCCTCCCTCTGCCCCACCAGAAGTTCGCCATTGTGTTCTACTGCCAGTTCCTTTCCCCACTGTTTATCTGGCTCCCAGGAAGCATTCCTAGAAAAGCCTCAAGGGACCAACCTCTTTTGTGCTCCAGGATAGCAGACAGATGGTTGTCGGCTACCACAGAACTCCAACCCCTGAGGGCCCTGAGGAAGGGACTCAGAAGTCAGTTGGGATCAATTCACACCATAAGGCGAAACCTCAGTAAACTGAGCCTAGCCTGTCATCCCAGGATAAGGTGGAGTCAGAAGATAAAGGATTCCTTCCACCCTACAGCACACACACCCTCAGTCTGGGCTGAGGCACCTTCTGTCCCCTTTCTCTCTGCCTTCTGCAGAGCCGTCACACCAGTGGCAGAGGCTTTGAAGGCACCAGCCTCAGGGGAAGCTCAGCTCCTGTCTTGGTTGTGGGAACAGAGCCATTTGGCAGGCAAAAAGAAACGAACCATCTGGAGAAGTCCAGGACCTCCATGAATTACCCCAGCGACTCTCCCAGCTCTTATTTATTGTAAAAAAATAACATGATGGCAACATTCAATAGAATTTTTAAAAAAGGGAATAAAAGATGACTCATGATTCAAGAGCCCTGACACCCACGAGTGTCTCTTCTGAGTTTTGGCTGTAAACTTAGTTGCATGCAATCTGTATCTGTCATTCGCTCTTTTCTTTCCTTCATTTTTTTCCTTTTGTTTTTTTTAAACAGAGTGACTATGTACACTAGGCTGACCTTGAACTCATAGAGATCTGCCTAGCTCTGCTTGCTCAGTGCTGGGATTACAGACCTGGGCCACACCCAGCAGAGCCTCTTTATTTACTTTTAAGAAGGATACTGTGTGTCTCAGGCTGGCTGGAACTCAATATGTAGACAACAATGGCCTTGACCCTCACGTCCCTGCCCACCGAAGGCTGGGGTGGTAGCTATGTGCCCCATGCCAGTTTATGCGATACTGGGGTTGAATTCACAGCTTCATATATCCTGGGCAAGCACTCTAGCAACGAACTACATCCCCAGTGACTTTAAAAATTTGTCATTTAGCTGGACGGTGGTGGTGCACGCCTTTGGTCCCCACACTTGGGAGGCAGAGGCAGGCAGATCTCTGTGAGTTCAAGGCCAGCCTGGTCTACAGAGTGAGTTCCAGGACAGGCTCCAAAGCTACAGAGAAACCCTGTCTCGAAAAACCAAAAATAAAATAATCATTTAATATACTCTTTAAGTCTTTTTATTTTTTAGTATTAATACAATTGGTCTCCTCCAGTGTTTTTGTTATGTGTGTGTGTGTGTGTGTTTATTTTATTTTTTTTTCAACTGCAAATATCCCAGCCAATTTGATTCAGGCATAATTAATGATCCCTTATCCCTGGAGCATTCCTGTTCATGGCTGGAATCTTGGCAAAGCTGTGAGTGAAAGGGAGTTTGTTTTCTGGGCCCACGTACACCACAGAGTAGATCTTCTTTCTTCTCTGCTAACATGTAACCTGAGAGTTCCCTTGTCCTATCCCGATCTAAGCTGCCCTCTGAAGCTGTGCCCTTGGTCAAGGGCTTTTTAAAAGGTAATGCTATATGTTTGATTTGTTCCTCCCAGCAAAAGCAATGTGTGCTTACGTGAAATTACAGGGAAGCCAAAGAGAATAAAGATGTTATACGATGGTTATAGTGGTGTAGATGCAAGGAGCTTGAGGCAGGAGTATTGCCAAGAGTTTGAGACACCTCCTGTCCCTCCTTTCCCTCTGCCTGGGCTGCACAGAGACTTCCGGGCCAGTTGGGTTACGGACAGAGGCAGCATTGCTATCGGGCCTATATGCCACTGTTTGACTGTTTCTGTTCTGTTTTCTTTCTGCTCACATTCTGCCACCTTCCCAGTTTATCCCACAGCTGACTTGTGTCATGAATGGTGGCAGATTAGAGGGATTAGGCTGGGGTCTCGGGCACTTGTTAGTTAAAAACATGGACAAACATGCACACGGAATATCACTCGGAGGGCTTGGGTGGTTAGTTCAGTCCGCAGAGGAACCCAGAGCCTCATCTATGGGGAATGTATGGAGGCAGAGAGAAATGGTTTCTTTCCAATCTTTGTACTCTGCTTCCACAACACAACGTCCTTGTTCAGGTCCCCTCTTCTAGTCCAAATGGGTATCTTTTCTTCTTCTGAGGCTCCTCACTGCTAGCAGGGAAATGGAAGCATTTCTGGAGATCATTTTGGTTCCTGTGGCTAGTGATAGGAATCCTTTCTATTTCTAGAAATTACTGCAGATGCCAAAAACAAAACAACAACAACAACCCCCCACAAAACCAAACCCCAACCTTTTAAATATAAAATTTACCTCATGTTTGTTGCCCAATCATAAATTAAAACTGAAGATGTTTATTACATTTATTACACTAGCTTCAGTGGCATACAACTTTAAGCTTAGGCCTCAGGAGGCAGAGGCAAGCAACGCTCTCTGTGAGTTTAAGGCTAGCCTGGTCTACTTCGAAGTTCCAGGCTAGCCACGGTGAGACCCTGTCTGAAAATAAACCTAAAGCAGCAACACCTTCCCTCCAAACCCAAAAGAAATATAATAATTTTAAAATAATAAACAGAGGCCTGGAGAGGTACAGCTCAGCAGCAAATCACTGGGCAGTCCGCGTAGTACGGGTCTATCCCAATACCGTCCTGGCTTTGGTTTCCAGCACTGAAAAGTTAAATACACAACTGTAGTTGATTTATTAGCAGTCCTACAATATGCTAGAGTCTGAAGCTTCTCTGAAGCCCGCTAGTAAAGCTTTGAGATCTAGCAACTGATTCTAGTGTGCTATTTTGGGGACTTGAGGGGCAGATCTTATCTCCAGTGAGTGTGGACCAGGAGAATAAGCTTAAACAGATGTGAGGCCAAGGCAGTGTTCACACCCTACTCTTCACCCCCAACGTAGACCCTATCCTTGCAAGTTAGGGTACTCCAGGGAGATGTCACCCGAAAGGCCGAGAGACAGCAGGGCATCTGACCCTGCAGGCAGGCCCCGGGCTGGTCTCCAGGAGACAGGCGGTGAGGTGCTTAGCATCCTCTATGCAGCTGTCCCCCATTCCAGGCATTCTCTCTGTCTGCCCAGTGGGGCCAGCCCACTGACTTCAGATTGCCCCATGTCAAGCTTTCTTCCATTTCTCCCCTTCTAGAATATTCCCAGTGTCCTCACTTTAAAATCATACAGATTGTTGCTAGTTTTAATGAAAGCAGAACCCACCCACCCTATCCTTTCCTATGTTTTCATTCTTGGCATTGACTAGCCAGATAGCATCCCCACCCCCCACATCTGCTCTCCACCCTGGGGAAAGGACAAAGCTGTGTTCAAGCCTGCCACTGTTGGAGCTCTTGGAAAGGAAACAGCGACAGCACTCTTGGCTTGGGGCTAGGGTCTTGCTCTTCAAAATGAGAGAGGTATTGTTTGGTCGGGAGAAGGGGTTCTAAAAGCTACCCAAGTCCTCTTGCTGGTTGTCCAGCCTCACATGCTGTTGTAAACACCCGCCCAGCCCTCACTTTCACTCCAAAGCTTCAGCTTTCTCAGCTGACACACAGCCGCAAGAACTACCATGGGACCATGAGCAGCTTCAAAACTTGGATATGTAGTAACCAAGAAAACTGGAGCTGTATCTTGGAAGACATGACTGCAGACACAGAATAACCCTTTGCGGTTCCATGTCCTTGAGGCTGAAGGCAAGAGTTCCAAGTAACACAAACGGAGGCATCCGTGCCTTCCCCCTATACTCACGCAAAGGGTCCACATCCTCAGAACTTGGCTTCCTATCGTATCATTTACTTTGTGAGTTGGGTCCCTTTCTTGCCGGCTTTTCTAGAGGATCATGGGAAGAAGTATCCTAAAAGGGAGATCCAGTCCTGTTTTAAGCGTCTTTAATGATCCAGATTTGAGACTTACTAGATGTGTAAATTGTATGGTAGTTCCTTTCCAGAACAGGGTGCGGGAGGTGAGGGGATCAGCTGTTTTCAGGCAAATGGATTTGAGTGCTCCAAGCCCAGGTTCTGATCTTGGTTCTGCCACTAAATGCCTCCAGTGGCTTAAAAGCTACTCATCCCCTCCCCCACCTCAGTTCCCCCTTCTGTTAAAACTAGGTTGACTTGGGTAATTAAGTACTATGACACTAGGCACAATATAAGGCCGTTCTGGCAAGGCCCAAGACCCATCTATCTAGCCCGGTGGTTCTCAGCCTTCCTAAGACTACAACCCTTTAAAATGTTATAGCCCCAACCACAAAATAATTTTCGTTGCTACTTCATAACTGTAATTTTGATACTGTTATGAATAGTAATGTAAACATCTGTGCTTTCCGATGGTCTTAGGGGACCCATGGTTGAGAACCGCTGGTCTAGCCTGTCTCAGACCTTGCCTCGTGGGTGGGGCTCGGGACCCAGGACCAGTAACTGGTCCTGGGACCCCAGAACAGCTGGCGAATAAAGCACTTAACTACGTCAAGCCCCTTCATTGCCTGGTTCCGTGATTCCTGATTGGATGCTCACAGCCAAAAGCCCACGACCGGTCCAAAGCCGCCTTTGGTTCCCCGGGCCGCCTTCCACCATCTAATCCCGGGCAAGCCTGGAGCGCGTTGGAGACAGCCCCAGGCGCGGGGAACCCGTGTCCCAGGCCTCCAGGCGCCCAGGCTGCGTCCCGGCTGGAGGCGCCCTGCTCCCCCTTGCTCTACCGGGCGGAGGGGGCTGCCCGCTCCGAGGCGGGGCCACGGTGGGGCCCCGCGCACTGTGATTGGTTTGCCGAGTCCTCGTGACGCGCGACCCCGCCCCCTCTCCGCATCCGCGCCGGGGAGCGGACTGTCCGGGGCTGAATGGGCGCGAGCGCGGCGCCGGGGGCGGGCTGGGGCGCGGGGCCGGGGGCTGGCGTGCAGCCAGCTCTCCCTCCCTAGCATGCGCACCGAGGCGGCGGGCGGCGCGGAGCGGCGGCCCCAGAAGCCGCGAAGCCGAGCAGCGGCACCTGCCTGCCGAGGTACGTGGCGCAGCCCCCGGCCGGCATAGCGGACTCCGGCAACCCCGGCAGCGGCGATCCTCCTTTGCCCACTCGGTC
The DNA here is from genome assembly GCA_030556225.1 of Cricetiscus sungorus. Classification (NCBI taxonomy): domain Eukaryota; kingdom Metazoa; phylum Chordata; class Mammalia; order Rodentia; family Cricetidae; genus Cricetiscus; species Cricetiscus sungorus. Next base: position 9,794,535 of record JANBXA010000202.1, on the reverse strand, counting down.
CCGGGGCCCAGCGACTCCTCCCCAGCCCTGCGACGCCGGACGCGCCTGCTGGGGCACACGGGCGGAGGGTCGCGGCTCCGGGCCGCCTAGATCGGCGCCCCCGCGGCCGGCGCAGGTGTGGATGCAGCGCAGCGGGTAAGGACGACCCGACCCGCAAGGCAGGTCCAGCCGAGGTGGCCCTTTTCCGCGCCGCTTGATTCGGCGAGTTTTAATTCATTGCTGGAATCTTCTCAGCCAGCAGAGCCGAACCGACTGAGTGTCCCCGTGACTGGATTGGGGAACCCTCTGCAGGGTCACTAGTGGCCCCTGAACCTTCCCTGTGTGTGCAAGTGGGTGGATTTCTGCTGATAAAAATCAGCTTGTGACCTCCCCGCCCCCTCTGCGGCCAGTTCTGCGAGGAGACACGTTGGGGCGACCTTTTTGGTTCCTTGGAAATTTTAAACAGTGGCCTGCGGACAGGGTACGTTCTTTGTGCGTGCGCTGTTTTGGTTTTTTGTTGTTGTTGATATTGTTATTGTTGGTTTTTTTTTTCCTTAAGAGAATATATGGCAGGACCCCAGTGAGGACAAGTGAACCCCTGCCCCTACCCCACACCAGCTGGATGACCTTGGCAGACAGACACTCATCCTTCTGTGGGGGGCTTGCTCTCCTGGTCTGTACTGGAAAGCTTGACCTACTGTTGGCTGAAGTCTTTTCCAGGCCACAGGGTTTGTGGTTCTAACCATTTAAAATAAATCTATCACCGAAGGGAACTCTGCAGAATCATTAACTGACTTGGAAATGAAATTTTTATACCTCTCCGTCTTAATTCATGTATCTGGCCTTTGCAAAATTAGGTGTCATTTACTTAAGAGGGGGGAAAGCGATTTCATGTGTTATGCTTTTGCTGGGACCGATGCAGGCTCCCTCAGCCAAGGGCTGTGCAGGGCTTTAGACTCACTCATCTTCTGCCCTCTGGTGTCTAGCCTAGCCTTCCCTTGGCTCATGGCTGTAAATCCTCTTTTACCTGCAGATAGGTGCACATGCTGCAGCTGGCAAGAGGGATCTGTGTCTGTGGGAAGAAAGGACCAGACAGGACAGATTTTGGGTTCATTTGTGCAATCCCCTGTCCTGCCATCTCAGAGCGGTAGCTAACATTTCTAGGTGTGGAGCTGGGAATCACCTACTTCCAAGTGTTGGGACAAGAGCGAATTAATACCAACTCCCAGAGCCCTGAAATCAGAATGCTGAGCATCTTGACACCCATGTCTGTGATGTGGTTGACACTGTTTCTGTAAGGTGGAGATTTTGGTTAGTGTTGGTAGTGTTTCCTTGAGACTTGAAATGAAGCTGTTTGGTATTTGTTGTTGTTGTTGTTTGGTTGGTTTGGTTGGTTCATTTTCATTTTTGACATTGGATATCATGTAGCTCAGGTTTGGCTTTGAATTCATTGTGTAGCCCAGCCTGGCTTTGAGCCCTGATCCTCTGGGATTACAAGCCTATGTCAACATGCCTGGAAGACAGAATGCTGGGGGCCTGGCAGGAAATTATAAAAACAACAGATTCTGAAAACCCATTCGGTTTGACGTGCATTGCTGTTGCCCCATTGTCATCAAAACAGGTTAAGTGCTGAATGGTTAGGGAGGCAGTGGGGAAGGGACACCTGCCCTCCACTGTGCCTCCTCTACTTCTGTCTGCTCCCTCACTGGGCTCGAGAGGAGTTAGCAGCTGTCTCTTGGGACATTAATGGTGTGCCTGGGGTAGCTTTTAATGTCAACTTAATATAAGCTGGGGTCATTTGGGAAAAGAGAACAGCAACTGAAAAAAGGTGTCCCCACCAGACTGTCCTGTCGGCAAGCCTGGCCGACATTTTCTTAATGAGTGACAAATGGGGGAGGGCCCAGCCCACTGCGGTGGCACTGCCCCTGGGCAGGGGTTCCTGGGTGGCAGAGAAAAGCAGGCTGAGCAAGCAGTGAGGGGCAAGCCCGCTCCTCCATGGCCCCCGCTCCTCCATGTTCCCCGCTCCTCCATGTTCCCCGCTTCTCCATGTTCCCCGCTCCTCCATGGCCCCCGCTCCTCCATGTTCCCCGCTCCTCCATGTTCCCCGCTCCTCCATGTTCCCCGCTCCTCCATGTTCCCCGCTCCTCCATGTTCCCCGCTTCTCCATGGCCTCTGCATCAGCTCCTGCCTGCAGGTTCCTGCCGTGTTTCAGCTCCTGTCCTGACTTTCTTCATGGTGGACCGGGATGTGGAACTGTAAGCTGTAATTAAACACGTTCTTCTCAGTTGCTTTTGGCCAGGGTGTTACAGCAATAGAAACCCTAGCAAAGACCTGTGGGAAGAAGAAACAGTCACCCTCCCACCGTTCTAGCTTTGGAGGAGCGCTTTATCCTGTGCTGCTGGTGGGACCCGGAGGATGATGGTCATCACCCTCCGAGAGCACGCTCTAGGTTGCTTGTCTAGCTGGGAAGGTTTGGCATAGGAATATGCACGGCAGCTGCTGAGGATCGAGAAGCAAGGACTGGGTTAGCAGAGGCATCCACTGGAGAGGGTGCGACTCACAGGCCCAGTGTGAGAGGAAGCCATAAATATGGTGGCGCCACGAGCGCCCTCCTGGAAGAAAACCCCGGCTCAAGCCCTCCCACAGAGGAAACAAGTGGGGTGGGTGAAGGAGGAGGGGAGAAATGAACCGAGAGGTTGAAACCAGCTTGCCCGGACACCAAACAAGCTTTGCTCCTGTTTAAATAAAGTATAGGTACTTGCAGCTGGGGGTGGTTTGCAGGCTTGTCAATCTTAGCACATGAGCAAGAGAATCAAGAGTTCAAGCTCAGCTGGGGTATGAGACCCTGTCGTGTGTGTGTGTGCGTGTGTGTGTGTGCGTGTGCGTGTGTGTGTGTGTGTGTGCGTGTGTGTATGCGCGTGCGCATGTGTGTGTGTGTGCGTGTGTGTGTATGCGCGTGCGCATGTGTGTGTGTGTGCGCGCGTGTGTGTATGCGCGTGCGCATGTGTGTGTGTGTGTATGCGCGGTGTGTGTGTGTGCGCGTGTGTGTATGCGCGTGCGCATGTGTGTGTGTGTATGCGCGTGTGCATGTGTGTGTGTGTGTATGCGAGTGTGTGTGTGTGTGTGTGTGTGTGTGTGTGTGTGTGTTTTGTACACATGCAGCCACATACATAGGTAAAGCCAGTGAGGTAACTCAGTGGTGTGAGGTGCCTGCTGCCCAATGATCTTGAGTTAAATCTCTAGACCCTACATAGACTAACGTGCATCGCCCAGCAAATTTCATCCTCAACATGCCTCACCTTCAGTTCAAGGAACAGAGCATAACCGGGGCCTGTTCTGTCCCCAGTCACCATCAGCATCACCTGGCCTGCCCTCCTCTGTCACACCGTCATAAATGGGGACCCGCGTGTGTCTTCTTTTGTAAGCGTAAGTGTCAGAGGCCTCCTGGGGCTGCCTGTAGTTATGCTCACTGCGGTTGCTGATGAGTCTAGTGCAGCTTAATCTGTGATCGATTGCTGAATGTTTAGGCAGCTCTCTAGTGTTTGTCTGCCCCAGATAGTGCTGCTGTAACTGCTCTAGTGCCTAGCTTTGGTGAAGTGTGTGTGCGTTTCTGAGAATCTGTGCTGTGCAGTAGGATTACTGGGTTATGGGTTTATTATGGGTTTATTGCTCACCCGGGGGATCCCCAGGCAGACGTAATTTATTCTAGTCGTGGCATTAACAATGGTGGGAGCGCCTCCATCCTGAACGGTGAAGGGGACAGGTCACAGTTGATGGTATAGGCCCCAGGCTCTCCCAGCACAGGACAGACTGAGCTCTAGCTCTGAGCTCCATGGTCCTGTGGTGTTGAAGTGTCTCTAGTTAAACTACTTAGTTCCATCTTAGTCTCCACGCATCTTGCTGCAAACAAACCTCCACCCAACCGCCATGACTCTGTTCACCTATAGGAAATAGTAGCCCCTTTCTTACTTGGGTTTTTGAGGGATACAAAGCATTTTTGCACTTCAGTTACAGCAGGGAAAAATCCCCAAGAGTAAATTTTTGCATCATGAGCCAACACCTGTACTCGTGAATTCTCCTTTTTCCTCTTTAGACTTAATAACATCTGGGATTATAATAATTTAAGATTGGGTGATTGGGTTTGATCAGCTCAATAAATGGCATTTAAAAGGTCTACTTTATGAATAACACTTAAACTTTTTTAATGTTGCCATCAGTTTTGAAATCATTTGCTTATGTATTTGTGGTTTTAGTTTATTTTTGTTTGTTTGGTTTTGGCTTTGAATTTTGAAAGCTCCTGCCGCCCCTCTCAAGTGCCCGGACTACAGCCGTTTGCTAGGGCACCATTGCGCTGTTTTATGAGACTGTCATTTCATGGTGGCAGCTTTATCTATATTAACTGAGCAGGTGCAGCTTTTCTGTTAGACAGAGACTGTGTTCTTCGTGGCTCTCCCCGACCTCTGCCCTCTCACCCTCTTCCCTTTCTCCACCCCTTTTCTGGTCTCCTCTCTCTCTCTCTCTCTAGATTCCAGCAGGCAGAAAGACACTTAGGAAGACAGGGTGGCCGCTGATCTTTCCTTCTCTTTGCTTGCCATTCTCTGTGACCTTAGTCAGCTGGGGCTTTTTGGCTGGCGTAGGCTACCACTTTATCTTCCTTCTATTTTGGTGCTCTCCAGTGGAAAGAACCTGAACTATACCTGTCATTTAAAATGTTTCTAGTCGCCTACCTTTGAGAAAGTAAGAAGAATCTGTCTGGGACGGAAGAGGTGGCTTAGTGTTAGAGCTGCTTTCGGAGACCTGGAATTGTCTTCATCACCCTCACTAGGCAGCCTACAGTACGGCTGCAGGATAGGCAGGCGCCCTCTTCCAGCCCTGTGGGCAAACACACACAATTACAAAATAGAAATAAGTGGGCAAAGGCCACTGCTGCCAGGGCTGACAGCCTGAACTTGATCCCCAGGACCCGTATGCTGGGAGGAGGGAACTCAGAAAAAAGAGCGTGGCCTCCACAGACATACCATGACATGTGTACACAGTCACAATCAAAATATAATAAAACTAAGAGGAAGAATACAGTCTCCGAAAAAGTGAAAGGGAACCGGTAGATTCGAGTTTCCATGTCTCTGGACGATACCGACTTCTAAACTCACATGCACCTAGTAACGCATAGCAACGCGTAGTGACACAGCTTCCAAGCGTAGGTGATACGTTAATGAATACTATGTACTCCACTGGTGATACTAAGCCTTCGAATCCTGCTCCCCACTCTCTACTCGCTCTGTCCTCACCTGTTGTAGACTGTTACATAGAGTAGCTGATCTCATCATAACCCTGTGTGGTACCACTATTCCTCTCGTTTTACAAAGGAGGGCATTGAGATAAAAAGACATGAGGGTTCAGAGTCTGGAGTTAGGATTTAGACCTGCGCCTGGAGGTTGGGATTCATGGCATTCCTTTGAGGTGGCTCTGTCCAGTGCGTCATCATTGTTCCCCTGGGTCTCCATGGCAGCCTTCTATCTGGCATTGCCTCACGAGGGGGTTTCTTCTACATCCAGTTACACTTAGAAAACCCCTTTTATCCCTCTAGCGTAATCTCAACACCCACGCTAGGGACTGTCCATTTCTCCCTTCGGCTCGGCGTATCATCCCTCCTGGGCTGGACCCTTCAGACTCCCGCCGCTGTCCTGCACTGATATCTGTCTGCCTTCCCCACTACTCCAGTAGTTCCTGTTCAGACAGTGGCAGAGAAGCCCCTTTAAAGCCCCTTGTCACAGCTTGCCCCAGCATGCAGCACAGAACACTGTGAGAGGGAAGTCCTGGGCCATTCCTCGTCTGTCTGTGTTGCTTCTTGCTGTGTGTCCAGATGCGTACCCCATGTATGACAGAAACCTGGTGCGTCTGTTTGGGAACCTGCTCAGATGCTGGCTTAAAATATTTTGCCAAACAAGATTGGGCCCCTCAGCATTTTATCCTGGGTGGGGGAATAAATTCCCTCCCCGAGGGACTATTGGTAATTAAAGGCTGTTGGAGAAGGGGTGTCATTTTCTTCAGTGGAGTAGCTACTAATAAGTTGTCTTTGCTGGGTCAAGAAGCACTAATTAAACTCTTCAGCAAAAGAGGACCTGGAGGTGGGAGGGAGATCTGTTGGGAGGAAAGGCCCCAGCAGGAGGCGGAGCGGGCACGCGTGTAGAAAATGACTAGCATCCATTTATATATGTGTGAGACTGTCAAAGGTAAGTGTCTCGGTTGGGGTTTCTCTTGCTGTGAAGGGAGACCATGGGCACAGCAACTCTTAATCGGGGCTGGTGTAACAGTCTCAGAGGTTTAGTCCGTTATGATCATAGCAGCAAGCTTGGTAGCACACAGGCAGCTATGGAGAAGGAGCTGAGAGTCTGCATCTGCACCAGCAGCGAGAGAGTGACACTGGGCCTGACACACCCACTAGTGCCACACCCTTGGGCCATTTTCATTCAAACCACCACAGTAAGAAAATTTTGTATAATAGTCAACAACAACAACAACAACAACAATAATAATAATAATAATAATAATAATAAATAATGTGTTCAAGATAAAAGGGTTCCTACCAGGCAAAGTGGCACATGCCTTTAATCCCAGTACTGCGGAAGCAGAGGCAGGCAGATCTCTCAGTTCAAGGTCAATCTGGTCTACATAATGCTTTCTAGGATAGCCAGGGCTGTGTAGAGAGACCTGTCTCAGAAAACAAAAAATAAAATGAGGATAAAACAAAGGGGCGCATAATGGGTGTGTGAAAGGCCACGTGTGTTCCAGTCATCTCTCTCAGACTTCAGTGCGCGATGCCGGCTTCAGAAGTGGGGCTGGTCTGAGTTTGACACGGCCCAGACAGCTCCTTTTGTCCTCATCTCCTCCTGTTCTTCAGTTGCCAGGTCCTGTCAAACCTTGCACTATGCCTGTCACTCTGTCCTGTCAAACCCTGTGCTAAGCCTGTCACTTTGCTGCCGCGTCCCGATTTGGGGTTGAGCCGATGTGTTCTGCACCTGTAGGGCAAACTCGGTTTTTATTGGCACTGGTTAATGTCAGAACTGCCCCGCAAACCCCCCGCGCCCGTCCCCATCAGCCTGGCTCCCTCGGAGTATATCTGAGGTCTGTTTGGTAATGTGATGGTCACACTTTGCCGCTTCTTTCTGGGGTGCGGGATGGTGGCATCACAGAGTGCCTGCCCATTGTCTCCGAGCGTGCGGGGGAGGCCCTGACGCTGGATCTTTATTTGTGTTGACCTCACAGTTGTTTTTTTCCGAACGGTCTGTTCTTCTGGCTTTCATTAAGTATGATTTATTCAGCCTACCAACTTATCTTTCCCTTTTATAGGGAAATCTTCCATTAAAAACTTCACTTCTGGAGTCCGCTATGTTTGGGGCAGGCAGGGATTGCCACAGACTGCTTTACCGTAGCAGATTCTTTGACGGTGATACTGTGCTCATGTATGCCCCCCTCACCGGAAGGCTCTCACATAGGCCATTGTTAAGGGGACTCGCAAGGAAGGAGAAGTCGTCTGGACAGTTTTCCCCGTAGCATCCTGTCTTGCTCCCTCTGCCCTCTTTCTCTTTAAAAGGTGTCCCCATTTCTGCCAATAAATTGTCTTGAGAGCTATACCCAGCATCAAAACCTTGCAGGCTTTATTACTTTAAGAACTGCTCCTCCCAGCTCAGCCACCGGGTCCTGAGGCGTCTTGCTCCTGGGTGTCTCCTGCTTGACCCCTTCATGCCTTGCTGGCTTTGGCTCAGCAGTTCAGCCACCGCTCTGAGCCATGAGCTCAGTGACCTCTTGACCACCCGGTGCCTTGGCCTTGCTTAGGTGGTTGTCAGCCACTGTCCTGCTTAGAACTGCCCAGTGGACGTCCTGGTGTCGTCTTTGTTGACTCTTATGACCTCTGTCCCCGAGATCTCCTTGTGTCCTGTCTCAGCACACCTCCGAGCAATCAGCAGGGTTTCCTCTCCACCTACAACACACTCTGGAATCTTTCTCACCCTGGGAACATCCACTCACTGGCCACATCCTCTGGGGGGGGGGGCTCCCTGATTTCCTCTGTTGGACCTGTGGCTCCTTACCCATCTGTCACCCCCACTGTCTCACTGTTGATGCTTTGAGTATTTGGGAAGTTCCTGGTAAAGGGATTATACCCTAACGCTTGCTTATTTAATGTTTATTTAAAGGATTATAAATCTGGGCATGGTGGGTCATGACCCCAGGGAGCTCGAGGCAGGAAGAGCACATTGGATTTAAGGTTACTTAGTTTAAAAAAAAACAAAACACCTGAGAGTAGGGAGGCTTGTTAAGAGGACAAAGCAGATCCCACAGCCCTGCAGGGCAGCCCTTCCTAACTGAGGGTCCATGAGAAATGTAAGCTGTGTGCCCATCGGCAGTCTGTGCTCTACATTCATTTTCCTCTTATGCCTCTGTAAGGGTTCTAGTTGTTGGCCATCCTTGGGTCAACTGACAAAGTCAGCCATTCTAAGCCCTTTGTCATGGGGATTCATCCCATGGAGTATCAGTTGAAGAAGCTAATATAGACGACAAAAAAAGAGAAAATTCTGTTCATGTAAAATACATATGAGAGAGAAGTTGAGAGGGTATAGATAAGAACAGTAGCAATGGTCACCCCCTGGGTGTCAGACAACGTCTTGCTAATCTTCTTTCCACTGTCAAATACTCTCGAAGTTTCTTACTTTATAAAAAAAACAGAGTTTGAGGCTGGGGGAGAGAGCTTGCTGTGCACCTCTGTGAAAACTGGGTGTAGCTGCAGTCTGGTAACCCCAGGGTTGTGGTTGGGTCCAGGCAGGAGCTAAAACAAACAGACAAAATGGAAAGAATAAGACAGACAACAATAGAGGAAGGCACCTCATGTCCTTCTGGCAGAGAGGGGGGGGAGAGAGAGAGACAGAGACAGAGACAGAGACAGAGAGAGAGAAGTACGCATGGAGATTTCAAAAGCCCATGCCTGGCCTGTTTTTTTTGTTTGTTTGTTTGTTTGGTTTGGTTTTTTTTTTTTTTCTTTCTTCTCTCAACTTGAAGACGGGGGTGTGAGCTCTCAGCTCCAGCACCATGCCTGCCTGCTGCCATGCTGCCTGCCACGGTGGTCATGGTCCCGCCTTCTGCACCTGTAAGCAATTAACTTACAACAATTAACTTTTTAAATAAGTTGCCTTGGTCATGATGCCTCTTCAAAGCAAAAGCAAAGTAACTGAGACACTAGGAATCTCCCCTCTAGTCACTTTTTAATTCATAAAGACAGCAACTTGATAGTGGATTCTGACTTACGCCACCTTAAACAGCTGTTCACATGCGCTCATCAGTGTCAGGCCAGTTCAACACCAGGCCGCCTGAGAAAATGCCGAGAGAGAAGTGTAGCCTCCCAGTGTGCTACTCTGCCTCAGGGCAACTGTGAGGAGACATCAGATGAGCCCCAACTGGGAAATGTTCTACAAAAGTTTGCCTGTACTTTTCAAAAAAACGTCAAGGTCATGAGAGATAACAGAACCCTTTTACAGGAAGCCAGAGAGACACGACGTTGGGTCTCAGGTGCGATCCTGGACTGTTCTGGAAAAGGGGGGGAAATTTATTGTTCTTTCTGTTCACAAGTCATCACTGAACTTGTAGAGCACCTTCCTTCCCAAGGCCTTTATGTTAGAGTCCAGTTTTGAAACAGTGTTCGTGCCCTGCCCTTGACCATGTGCTGTGCTGTGTGAGGAATGACTTCGTTTCTAGGAAAATAAAATACTCAGGCTCACCGTGCCTCCAACTTGCTTTCAGGTGTTTCAGTGAGCTGTGCACATTGTACTCTAAGGACCCAGTGCATATGTTAACCATGGGGATAGCTGGGTGAAGGATAGATGAGAGTTCATGATGTCATCCTTGCACTCCTTCTCTGTGTATTAAAATCGTTTTGGAAAGCAAAGTGGACATAGCTACAGCCTCCAACTCAAGGTGCCTCGACACCACAGCAACAGAAGCTGTGGCATGGCTGTGTCTTATATGGACAGAAGCTGTGGCATGGCTGTCTTATATGGACAGAGGCTGTGGCATGGCTGTCTTATATGGACAGAGGCTGTGGCAAGGCTGTCTTATATGGACAGAGGCTGTGGCATGGCTGTGTCTTATATGGACAGAGGCTGTGGCATGGCTGTGTCTTATATGGACAGAAGCTGTGGCATGGCTGTCTTATATGGACAGAAGCTGTGGCATGGCTGTGTCTTATATGGACAGAAGCTGTGGCAAGGCTGTGTCTTATATGGCCACTGCCACTCACTTTCTCTACTATTGAATACTTCTCAGCATCTTTCTCTCCTGGCCTCTCTGGGAACAGAATGAAGACCTAGTTCTGCTCCGGATTCTTTCTACCATGCTTGTTACTTCTGCTATTCTAAGAGGTTTCTGGTTTGTGGCTGGGCTCAGAGGCATCTGGTCAACCAACTCTGACCACCCCATCCCCCCATTTCCTGATTTGAACTGAACCTACCACAGTCCTATGAGAGAAGTTTCCCACGCAGACTTTGTTTGCAGTGTGTTTAAAACCAAACACAAGATCTGTGCACTGTAAGATGTTGTGGTCCAGCCCTCAATAGCAGATAAAGTACAAGCCCCAGTGTTTGCCTGTTAAAGGTGGGTCTGCCCACATTGGCATTGTGATGTTTGTACACTTATAATTCCATCACTCAGGAGGCCGAGCAGAAGGATCCTGAATTTGAGTCTGGACTAATGGGGAGATACTGTCTCAAAACAAGACCTTACAGAGCAAAAAGTACCCCCCCACACACACCCATGGCTTGAGAGGGTCCCCGTTGTGCCTTTCAGTAGAAATCTCACCCTTCTGAAGGTGCAGTGCTTTCATTAATTTTTGAGACGTTCATACATGCATACTTTGATGGTACCCTCAGCTCTTCCCCCAAGCTTCTCCCATCCTTCACCCCTTCCAGATTGACTCCTCCACCCCCAACACTTTTTTTAAAATCCAGTTTGAGGAGCCTTTTGCCTCCTGCAGGGTCCCTCTGAGGACAGGTAGTGGTGGGGGCCAGTTCTTGGAGCCAGAGGAGGATCCAAGTTGGGGCTTGTAACAGATTTGTTGGGGGGGTGGACTCACCAGAGGGGCCAGAGGGGCGTCTGCAGAGCTCTTCTGGGACTGCCGAGCTCCGGGGGGGGCAGAGGAAGGGAGGCTGTGATATGCATGCAGTTCCTCTTTTCTTCCTTTTCACCCCACTTCTCTCTTGCCAGCCTTCCTCTCCCCTCCCTTCCCTTGGGGCTGTCTGCTCAAGCCCAGCCCAAAGTTGCATTCTCTCTCTCTGTTTGACCTTTAAAAAAATCCTCCCCACTCTTTCTTGGGGGGGAATCTTTAATCTAACTTCTTCCCTTTACGCTTGCTTGCATTGTCTCCCTGCACGACCCCAACATTTTAGCGCCCAGCTAACTGGCCAAGCTAGTTACTGTTCTTACTTTGAAAAGTTAGATGAGTGAGGATGCTAACGCCCCAGAAAGGAAGATGAGCAATAGAAAGCTTTCTCCCAACCCTGTTCTTTGCAGATTAGTAAATTGACTCCAGTGCAACTTGGCCCCCATCAAATTGACAGATAGTTGAGCATTTTAATCTTCCTGTTTCTTAGGGGGTGGTGGCATCAAAGAGGTCCGGCTGCTTTTTCTCCCGGGCACACCCCCACTAGTACATGGGACAGATGTTGATTTGTTTACCTAGCCCTTCCCCACCTCACACACATTCTTATTTGTGCAGCCTGGACACTTAAACAGCTGGTGAGACTAGAGAACAATATAGTTAGGGTGACTAAAGGTGACCCCAAGAAACCGGAGGGCAGGGTGTGTGTTTGTGCCCTCTGTGTGTGTCCATGCGGGGAAGAGCACGAGGAGAAGAGAAACCCAGAGGCTCCAGTCAGTTTGCAGAGTTTTCTACTTGCCCTGAGTGGCGGAAGCCGCGTCCGGCAAAGAGAAATTGAAGTTTGATGAAATGGGAAAGACGGGTAAGGTACACTGTGGTGGGGCAGTGAAAGATTATGACCCAAGCTAGAGGAGGCAAGAAGAAGAAGGCCCTCGATGCCCGCAGAAGGCCACCAGCTGGGTATTACTCTGCACTGAATTCCATCCACCCCAAGATCGAATCCGCAAGTCCTGGCATCTCCACTGGAGATGTAGCAGAAACGCTGCGTGAGATGTGGACCAACTTAGTGACAGTGGAAAGTCGCCTTCCGTTACCAAGGCTGCACAGCTGGAGGAGAAGGATGTTGCTGATGTAAGTCTAAAGGGGAGCTCCATGATGTCAAGAGTCCCGCTGAAGTTGCCGGGGGGAAGAAATGAGAAAGAAGGGGATGAGCAAACCTTTGTCTCCTGGGAACATTTGTTTGAGACTCCTTGTCAGGTTGAATTACACAATTGGTCATGATCATATTGTAGGTTCTTAAAAGTGTCAGTGGTTTACATGAAGTGGCCGTGAGTGTCCGGAGTGCCCTGAAACTCTGTCAAAGTTGTACATAACATTTTAAAGCATGTGCTCCTCACTCTGCCCTTTGCGGTTAGTGCGGCAGGGTACGTGGAGATGTTTCTGGCATTTTGTTTTCAACTCGTAAGGTAGTGTTAACTATATGGCTATTGGCTAGAAATCCTGAGTTGTCAACCGTACATATCCATAACAGAACAACCCAGATAGATTCTCGTTTGGTGTGGAAGCCGTGAGGGGAAGATGCGCTCTGGACGGGGCCGTAGCTTAGGGCGTGCGCTGTGACGCTGGGCATCTATCCAGCTTCAGGTTGTCCTGTTTCTGTGTATAGTGGCATAGCATGCTGGTGGCGTTCTCAATTGTGGAAAAGAGGTGAGGGCTCAGCTGGCATGGACGTGTTTGGGACTGTTTTTAAGCCAACAGTAGAGCTCATCCTTGTCAGCAAAGCGAGGAACTCCTGTGCCGATGTAGCTCAAGAACCCCCTGTGCCTAAACGCAGTTTTCAACATTCTGTTGTGTTGTTTTGTGTGTTTAGAATGCTGAGATGAAGTTAAAGAATCAGTATTGCACTAAAAAGAGAGAGGAAGGAAGGAACGAACGAACGAAGGGAGGTAGGGAGGGAGGGAGGAAGGAACGAAGGGAGGGAGGGAGGAAGGGAGGGAGGGAGGGAGGAACGAAGGGAGGGAGGGAGGAAGGGAGGGAGGGAGGGAGGAACGAAGGGAGGGAGGGAGACATCTAGTTGTGGGTTATTTGGATGCAGGGTCACAGGTGAGTTTGGGTGGCCTTTGAGTGAGTCTAGTGGCAAGCTGCTGGTCACTCGTCACTCATGAATCAGTCCCTTTAGCCAGTGACTGCTCGTTACGTGCCTCGTGCACTATTTTAGGACGCTGAGTTAAAGGAGTGAACTGAATGGACAGAACCCTCACTCTGGGGACCGTCTATGTTGTTAGTGTGGAGAGCAGGCAGACAGACTGACGCTTGCCAGTGGTGGCCTCTCCAGGCCAGTGAAGTCAGTCAGGTGAGCGGTCAGCAAGGGGGCGAGAAGCTGTTTGTCAAAGGCCTGAATCAAGGAGGGCACGGGAGCCAGGCCCCAAGGGAGTAGCTGCTTCTGGGTAAACCCTTGGAGAGGCCACGTCTCTCGTTGCGGAGCATGAATGTGGTAGGGACTATTCCAAGCATTCAGAATTCATCGCTGTAATGTTTTTAAACTCGTTAAAGCAGAGTCTTGAGTGGTGGTAATGATGCCGCCTTCGTATCGGAGAGATCCCGGTAGGTGTGGATTAAAAGGCATCGCTCGGATCAGGAAGGGTTAATTGGGCAGAAGAAGTAGGGCGCAGATTCTGAGAACAGTGGTTTTGCTCCCTGTGGAAGACAGCCCCTTGTAAGTTGGCTCAGTCTGCAGAAGGGTCTTGACTGTCTTCAGGCCGAAACCTGTCGTTCACGTCACGTGTTTATCTCTGCTGTGAAAGCTTGCTGAAGAGGATTGCTTCAGCATGAGGGAACTTGCTTGAAAACAGGCATCTTCATCTGAGCCTGCCAGGTGCTACATTCCGGGCACGAAGAGTTCCAATGTTTCACCGCCTCTTGTGTAAGGCCGGGTTGCAAACCCTGGCTGAGATAACAGAGGGAGGGGTTTAAGATTTATATGTACACATACTTACTGGGAGATGTTGGAGAAGCCTCAGCAACCAGCACTTTTTGTTACTGTGAGGGAACTGCACTAGGGAAAGTCAGATGAGACCCTGCCCACCCTGTGGAAATGGGAGGGGGTGTTGTGTTTGGGGTGGTCCCCCCAGCTTGGGTGATGGGAGTAAGATTGGGTGACGTACTCCCACAGCAGGGCCCTGGCTGGTAGCCAGATTTATTCAGCCCACCTCCGCGTGTGGATTCAGGCTGGTGCATGTTTATTGTCTCATATACCCTTGACAGGTAAGGACCAGACCACTGTCTTGATAAACCTGAAATTGTACCTTCCAACCGCAACACAGAACACTAGATACTGGAATGCAGACATCTTTGGTTTCTCTTCTTGATTTCAGGGTTGCATTTCATTCTCATCTTGACTTTGAGATGAGGCAGTGTTGAAATATCAATACGTATAATAACTGTCCCAACAGTTCCAGGCGTGGTTTTATCCCTCAGGAATATGTGGCAATAGCTAGGGACGTCTTAAAATAGTCACTACATTTTATTAATCGAAACTATGCGTGTATATTTGTAGACTTGAGTGTCATGGCAGGAGTCTGGAGGTCAGAGGACAACTTGTGGGAGTCTGCTCTCTCACCATGAGACTGGGGTTCACATTCAGGGGATGGGGCATAGAAGCAAGTGTCTTTACCTAGCGAGCCATCCTACTGCCCCAAAAGACATTTAAAATAAGATCACTGTGTATTTGTATGTATTTGCCTGTGTGAGTTTATGTGCACCCAGTCGGCAGAGGTGCCCGTGGAGGCCCGAGTTCAGACCCCTGGGCTGGAGTTGCCTCATGTGTGTGGGAACCAAAGCCAGATCATCTTCAAGAGTAAGAACTCTAATTTTTGAACAGTGGAGCCATCTCGCCAGCCCCACTGGATGATAAGTGGGACTGCCCCTCCCCACAGACGGTGAAGCTGAACATGTCTGTACCAAGGTTGAAAAGACCAATAGAATAAAGTTTGTCTCTGTGTTGTTACAGGCTAGGATTTGTGTGTGTGTGTGTGTGTGTGTGTGTGTGTGTGTGTGTGTGTGTGGTGTGCGCGCGCGCCGCGTGCGTTGCCTTCTAGAATGGAAAGAGAAATTAGAAGTCAAGGACTTCTTAAGGCATGCATGGGTTAGGCACAGGACTGTTATGCTCCTGGGTGATCTCATTATGGCTCGGTGAGGTCTACAACACGTTCTGTGACACAGAAACAGACAAAAGTGGACACGACAGCACAAAGCAATGGACCGGTCATCTCAGTTTTTTATTGTTGTTTTTGTTTGGTTTTTTTTTTTTTTGTGATTAGAGCAGCTGAAGTACACTTAACGTAATGGGAGTCCCTCAAACATTTTAACCTACTTTTTAAAATTGCTTGTTTTGATTTAGGTTTTTAAGACAAGCCCAGGCTGGCCCAGAACTCTGTGTTTAACCCAGGCCTGCCTCACACTCAGCCGCACTACTCCCCAGGGCCGGGGCTATAGGCACGCCTCCCACAGCAGTGAGTAGTTAGCTTTAGCCCTCACCTGGCACATTACAGATCTGTACTTGTTCACTCTGTATTTCCCATCTGCTTGGTTTCCTTCCTCTAACCCAGCCCGTGGTAGCTGCTGTTGGATCGCCTGTGTCAGTATTTTGAAGGTTTTTGTTTTGTGTGTTGCACGCGTAAGTAAGATCAGGTAGGCTTTGTCTGTGTCCAGCTTATTTCACTCAGCACAGTCTCCTCTATGGCACACCATGCTGAAGCAAACAGGGAACAACCTCACCCGTCATTGCTTCAAGCCGCCTCTCCCTTTGGGGTAAGACTAGAAGAGAATGCCATTTAGAAATTATGGGCGCCTCTTGCAGCCTGGTCCCTTGGTGCCGCAGCGCTGGTTGCCACGTCCCCCCACTCCCCCCAGCTCTTAGACTGCTCTGCTCAGCGGCAGGCAGACACCACTGCTGCACAGCCCCTCTCCGGGCAGCACACCCCACGTCGTGGCCTTGAGATTGTGCCACTTCCTGGCAGGTTGGTTTCCAAAGCAGACTCAGCCATTGTTTTCTCTCTGTGTCGCCCCCCCCCTTGGGCATTGGCGGGAGCAGTGAAACTGACGAAATACCCTTTCATGTGGGTGCAGGGTGCCTGTGGTAGCCTCTCCTCCTAGGTTAAGCAATTTAAAGAGCATTCTGTCCAAGAACTAGTATCCAGCTTAAATGATGAGAGTTCTAGAATTATCTAAAGCCTACGAAGGCACAGATTGTATCTGCTTCCCTCCCTTTTTTTCTTACATTGTACCCCAGGCTGGAACTGGCAGTTATTCTACCTCTACCCTCTGGTTGCTGGGATGGCAAGCGTGACTTACCACGCCCAGCATAGATTTCTTTTTCTTAATACTCGGCTCCCTTCAGTCCCCTCCTTCAGGGTAGATGTTTCCAAGTCTACCTCTCCACAGTGACTCTATCTCTGTAAGGGCCTTATCTTCCTTGTCCAAACGCCGTTGGTCCTTATCTGTTCTAGACTTACCTGTTTCATCCTTTACTGCAGGAACTGAATTTTACCTGGGCAAGCAGCATGCCCAGTTTATGAGAAGACCCAGGCAACTCTGCTGTTGGGGAGGCCATGGCAACTCTGCTGTTGGAGAGGCCATGGCAACTCTGCTGTTGGGGAGGCCATGGCAACTCTGCTGTTGGGGAGGCCATGGTATGTAACATGAAAAATAAATGGAATCAGAGACTGATCTTGGGGTTCGGGCTTCAAGCTGAAGATCAGAAAAGCAAAGCATCCGGCCACTAGCTCTCACCTCTAGCTCAGGCAGAAAGGGCTGATCCACACATGAGCTCTTCACTAAGTCTCAAACTCTTAATCCTAGGATTAAAGGTATGTACCACCACCTCCGAGTTTCTGGCTGCTGGGATTAAAGATGTGTGCCTGGCTTCTATAGCTTGAGGCTGACTTTGCTTTCTGAATCCTCAGGCAAGCTGTATGTTGCGTGCAGCCAGCATGGGCTTGAGCCATTTAGGGCTTGGGCAGGGATGGTAGGGACAACCCTAAGTATTCCTATTCGGGCTGAACTAGGGCAACCAGGAGCTTTACTAGGCGATGATCAAATTTACACTGTTACTGTAACCACCCGTGCATTTGTTATAATTTTCTTTATAGTTACACCAATAATAATTGGTGGCTTTGGTCCCATTAATAACGGAAGCTCTGGGCATGGCATTCCCACAGGTAAACAGCATGAGCTCCTGATTACTTCCCCATCATTTCTGTTATTGCTAGCATCATCAGTAGTACCAGCTGGGGCTGGAACAGGCTGAACCGTCTACACCCCATTAGCTGAGACTCTAGCCCATGCTGTGGCCCCTGTAGGTCGTAGCATTTTCTCCTTACTCTTAGCTGGTGTTTCCTCAATCTTAGGCACAGCTCATTTTATTACTGCTATCATCAGTATAATACCGCCAGCCATAACATAATACCGAACCCCGTTATTTAAATGGTCAGTCCTTATTACAGCTCTTCTTTTGATCCTCTGCCGTCTGGCCCTAGCTGCCGCAATCACTGACAAATATCTAAATACAGCATTTCCGACCCAGCTGGATCTTTGGTCACCCCAATGCTTATAGTCTTATTCTGCCAGGCTTCGGAACTGTTTCCCACACTGTCACATGCTAATACCAGTTTGCCAGAGGGCCCCTGTCACAGTTAGGTTTCCTGTTGCTATGACGAAGCATCATGACCAAATGCAGCTTGGGGAGGAAAAGGCTTGTCTGACATTTCATTGTGTTGGTCAGGGTTCTCTAGAGTAAATCAGTCCCAACCCCTGTCCCCACCATCTTCAGTATATGCTAGAATGTCTTTACATAGACTTCCTGCAGAAGGCATAGTCTTCCCACCTCAGAAGATCCGCATTGAAAGAGCTGCCTTTCCACCTCAAAGATCCAGATCAGAAGTGGATCTTTCAGCTTCAAATCAAGCAAAAACCTGCAACAGGTCTGCCCCATTTGGGGGTTTTAGTCGATTCCAGGTGTAGTCAAGTTGACAACCAAGAACAACCATCACAATCATGGAGTCAGGACAGGATCTCAAACGGGAGGATCCTGGATGCAGGAGCTGATGCAGAGGCCATAGAGGGATGCTGCTGGCTGGCTTGCTCTCCATGGCTTGCTCAGCCTGCTTTTATACAGAACCCAGGACCAGCAGCCCCGTGTTGGCCCCACCCACAATGGGCTGGGCCCTTTCCTGCAGACTTGCCTATAGCCCGACCTCACGGAAGCATTTCTTTATTGAGGTACCCTGCTCTCAGAGGACTCTAGCTTGTGTCGTTGACTTAAAACCAGCCAGCACAGACTCCAATGCTGCCTTCTTTGTGTCTGCACCACACCCCAGCGCCAACCATTCTCAGGCATTTGCTCTTGTCCCCTCAGCCTCTGGGCTGAGCTCATTAGCTTCATGTGCCCAGATCACATGTCACATTGTTCCCACCCTCTTCTACTAGATGCATTTGCACATTTGCTAGGAAGTGTTTTGTTGTTGGTTTTTGAGACAGGGTTTCTCTGTGAAATAGTCCTGGCTGTCCTGGAAGTCTCTCTGTAGACCAGGCTGGCCTCAGAGATCCTCCCAGAGATCGTCCTGCCTCTGCCTCCAATGCACCACCACCGCCTGGCAATCACCAGGAAGTTTAAGGTGCAGCCTTGTGGTTTGAAAGACAATGGCTCGCCCATCGGGCAACTGTTGGGGGTATGCCCTTGTTGGAGTGGGTGTGGTGTAGAGGGAAGTGTCTCAATCTCGTCCTGCCGCCTTCTGATCTGGATATAGAACTCTCAGCCTCCTCTCTAGCACCATGTCTGCCTGCGTTGTCACCACGCTTCTCACTGTGGCGACAATGGACAAAACCAGCCCCAATTAAATTGCTTGATCATGGTGTCTCTTCACAGCCATGGAAACCCAAACTAAGACAATACTCCACTATGCCCCTCCCCACCCCCGTGGGAAGCTTATCTGCCATACAATCTCTTCTCCTTTATCATTTACAAATTCACAAAAGTAACTCTAGCAGCTGTTTCCATGGATGGGTAGTGACTGGTAGGACAGAGGCACAGGAAAAGTCCATTTGTTCCATGTGGCAGACGCCTTGCAGCTTAATTCACGTGGGTCTGTGCAGGAAGGCTGGCTGTCAGGCCAGTTGCTCTGTGAAACCACAGTCCCTCTTTCCACCTCTCCTGGGTACCAGCATCTGGCCAGCTCTCACGTCAGGGTCATTGCCACCTGAAACCACACAAAACTGACATGTCTGCTTTCTGTAGTTGAGTCCCAGACTCTTGGTATGTTCTTTCGTCACCATCTTCCTTTCATCATTTCTTAGTCCACCTGCCTCCTCTTCCCCATGGTCTACCTCAGGATGCCCCCTCCGGGTTCCTTCCTCTTTCACCTGTACCAGCACAGCAGCCAATACCTAGACCTTGCCTCAGAGCCACCAGGAGTGTAGCATTCGCCAACTGGACTAATCCTTGTCTGTTGTGAAATCCACCTCTCATAAGCCTCCCGTCCCCCTGGCTGTCCCTCCATGGGCTAATCCCTCACCTCTCGTGAAATCCACCTCTCATAAGCCTCCCGTCCCCGAGGCTGTCGCCCCGTGTCTGTGCTCACCTTCCAGGCATCCCACTCCAGTCGTGATGATTTACTCGCTGATTTCCCAACTGTGGATGTCGTTTGAGACAGAGTCGCCCTAGCAAGCGTGCACTGATTAAGCACTCATGTTTTGAGTTCCACCTGCTGGGTGTTTAGGATCTAGTCAGCTCAGCTGTAGGCTTATTCCCGCCTGCCGTCTACTCTCACGTCAGGGGGGCAATTATCCATAGGGTCAGCTTGTCATTTCAGCTTTTATTGCTCTGAAGCATCTGTACTGTTGTGTAGTGGTTGCTTCTTGATTTCACGAAAGTTTGGGGGTCATCCCGTCTCCAGACTCGTGGCTTCCCTGGGTTCCTCACAGCCACTCTTTGAGACCCTGCGTTTCCTCCCTTGTCTTTTGTTTAACCATATTCACTTCTCTCCTAGCAGCAGCACAGTCAGCCCTTAGCTCCTTGCAACTGTTACTCCGTTCCATTCCTAAAATCCTTTCGTTTCAAAAATACATAATCGGTGCCAGTGAGCGGCTCTGTGGTAAAGGTGTAGATAGCAGTGCTTCCGGGGCACGCCTGGCTCTCGCCTCCTGGACGTCTGCTCTGTGGCTAACAGCTGGTAGTCCTGTGACAGCAACTGATTCAGCGTGGTCAGTGGGTCTCCTAAAAACGTCCCAGTGGGAGCAAGAAGTGTGGGCAATGGCAGCTCCCGTGAGTGAGGCCGAGAAGACCCAAGGGCCCGCATTCAGAGAGGCACAGGCTGCTCATGATTTGTCAAACACAGCAGGGGCCCAGGGCTTCCAGCCTGGTAGAGACAGTCTCCTGGCCCCGGGACTTCCAGAAAAGCCAGGAGAGGGCTGTGCTTGAGAAGTGAAGCCTTCCATCTAGGGGAATGCCAGAGGCAGGCAGCCCCACCAGAGACCCACTTGCCAGTATCGAGTGGAAGGGTAAAGCCGCCAGTAAACGAGAACGCAGATTTGTTGCCGCTGGAAGAGAGGGATCTGGGGAGGGTAAAGCAGCTGGGGAGGGTCCCAGCATGGAGTGATTACCTGTCGGTGGGCCCCACTCAGCAGAGTTAGTGCGAGAGGCTTACTGGGGGAGGGGAGGCAGCCTCCCACCTATTGGATGGCTGGCAGAATGTTGCAAAGGTCCCATAAAATACCAGGATATAGAGTTCCGGGAAGTGGATATTGGGTAGGCACATTCACCATGAGTGAGGCAGAGCGAGATCCCACGGCTTCTTGTCAAGTGAGGGTTGAGGGAGAAAGACCCAAGCTCCTGTTGAGTGTCACAGAAAGGGCAGGGGCGGAGGACCCTATGCCTGGGAGACCCGTGGTTGCAGGGACCAGGTCTTGTCCAAGAGTCGAGGAACCACAGTCTCCAGATGAGCGGGCAATGGCCAGAGGTTGGGGGGGGGGCTCACCAATCTTGCCGGGGTTGGATGGGGGGACCCGGGGACCCGGAGAAGTGAGGCTGTCTTATGTGGACTGGGTTCTAGGGTCCTGGTGTGTCTCGAACAGCCGGTAGGCAGGAGGAAACTCCAGGAGAGCCTTTCTGGATCAGGGAACCAATGTTGTAATTAAAAAAATAAATAAAACACCATGCAACAAGGTTCACATAGGAGGTTTATTTGAAGAGGAGAGAGAAGAGGTGGACAGAGACCAGCCCTGGGGACAGGAGAGAAAGGAGGGAGGAAGGGATGGGAGGTGGGCAAGGCCCGCCTTTTGGAAGGGAACATAGCAAGGGTGCACAGGGGGTGCTCTTAGTGGTTGCAGCTGAGGGCTATTCTGTCAGAACCCCAGGGGCAGGCCAGGACAGGTGCCCGAATACTAACAATTCTTTGAATTTAATTTCTCCCAGGTTCTAATGACACGGGGTAAATAAGCCAGACTTTTGGTAGATATCACAGAGTGGCCACGGCTTCCGCCCCTGATACGTGCTTTTCTTATGTCTCTGAACTGCCGCTAGACCAGCCCACATGGCGGCTCCCAGCGTGTGTCCTGGGATGCTTCCCATCACTAGGCTGACCGTAGCGTTTGAAAACTTTCCAGGGTCTTGGCTGCTGTGACTTCTCATTTAAAGCCTCAGTATTATCTTCAGCAAAGGATTCCTGATAAGGTCTTTGGCACTGCTTTTGAATGTACTTCAAGTAGAATGCTACACTGGTATTAAATATTTTCAGTGTAGGGTTGGCAGCCTATCTGCTGAGTTAGGACTGGAGTTGAGGGAGAGGTTATTTACAGAATGGGGGTGGGGAGAAACGGGGAAAAGGGAAATGACTGGAGGGTCAGTTTACTTCTGTTCAGCTAAGATAAGGAACCACACGTTTTCACTCGGGGCCTCTGGAAGAACAGCCAGTGTTCTTTCTCTCTGAGCCACCCCTCCAGCATCGGAAGTCAGTCCCTGCTAGGCTGAGCAGACCTTTGGTAAGGAGAGGCAGCCTCTAAACCCTTTGCCATACCACTGACGTCATTATCTTGCCGCATCATTAGCTAGGAATATCCCAGTTTCTGGTGTTTACTGTTTGGTGTTCTTAGTTGTGACCCTAACTCTTTAGCCTTTTACTTATTTTTTAAGATCACATATTAATAATGTAAAACATTTTGTAAATTTAACAGTCATATAAATTTAAATATTTTAAAATCTATTTGTTTTTATTTAAAAAAAAAAACAAAAAACAGTTTTAGCTGGGTGTGGTAGTGCAGTTCCTTTAATCTCAGCACCCAGGAGGCAGAGGCAGGAAGATCTCTGTGAGTTTGAGGCCAGCCTGGTCTACAAAGGGAGTTCCAGGACAGCTAGGGCTCTGTTACACAAAGAAACACTGTCTCCAAAAAAAAGAAGGAAAAAAAGAAAAATCTAGTTTTTAAATTTAAAGCTCAAAATTCCCTCCTTTTTAAAAAGATTTATTTATTGTGACTAGAACATACTGCCTCCATGTATACCTGTTCACCAGGAGCAGGGACCAGGTGTCATTATGGATGGTTGTGAGCCACCATGTGGTTGCTGGGAATTGAACTCGGGACCTCTGGAAGAGCAGCCAGTGCTCTTACCCTCTGAGCCATCTCTGCAGCCGCCCAACATTTCCTCTTAAAGAAGTTTAAAGTGTCTCAACTGTAGGCTCCTGCAATATCAAAAAGTGAAGTACGGTTTTGACTTCCAGAGGGAAGAAACAGCAGCCACACTCTGGGCCAGGCAAAAGCAACCTCCAATAGTGCAGGCAGCCCATGCTCCATATCTGGGATCCACCCACAATCCCCTGGGCTCCCCCAGGGATGTGGATCACCTTCTGGCCTCAGCTTCAGCAGCCAGGTCCATTTCATGGCAGCTGTTGTGTCTGGTGGCCATGGCGTGACACCAGCCTCTACCTCCTTTCCCGGGCTCTCCTTAGGAATGGGCTTAGCCCTGCCACACAGCTGTTCTCCATGATCCCTTCTCATCTTTAAAACCAGTACCTCCTGGGCAACTCTTACTTTACAGAGTGTGGCTGCCAGCTCAAGGTACGTTCTTGTATTTGAACACATGAAGATGCGATGCTTTAATGCCTTTTTGAAACAAGCCTTGTTTTAAAATCCTATCTTTCATAAGCCTTGTTTTTATAGCTTTGATTTCAGGACAGGACTTTTTTAAAACAAAAATCCATTCTAATGCAGAATACCTTGGAGACCTGTGGCCTCCTTGGTTGGTTTATGCCATGTGGTCGCCTTTAATCAAGACAGCAGTGAAGTCACATGGCGTCCGTCGTCTCCAACCCTAGCAAAGATGGCTGTCAGCCACATAGCTGCCTACTTCCTGGTGGGGACAGCAGCTAAGATGGTGGCAAACCACATGTTGCTTATATTGTTCTTTGCTGTGGCTTCAGACAATGAAACACGGTCCAGCAAGCTCATCAAACCCACATGGAGGTTATTGGGAAAGGGAGCAAAGGGAGGGGAGAGCTAACGATCAGGAACAGAAATGGAAAGAGCAAGGACAGGAGGGAGGTGCTGGCTTACACAGGGGACAGGAGCGCTTGAGAACGAGTCTCAGCAGTTGGGGCTGTTGAACCTGGAGTCGTGGGGCTGCCATTGGCCCAGCTGCACGTGGCGTCTGCATGCAGAGTCCTTATGCAGCCACCTAAGGCATGCACGGACTTTCACAGCCTTTGACTGTCAGTGAGAGCCATCACCTGTCAAGGACGGGACCCAGAGCAAGGGAAGGTCGCCCAGAGAAGACCCATCCTCCGGTCGGGAGAACCCAAGGGTTGGAGAGGCCCCAGGACCAGGAAAGCCTCCCTAAGGAGCAGGCGAAGGCCCGGGAGAGGACTGGCATGGAGTGATGGGCAGAGGAGAGCAGTCAGGAGCAGGAACACGGCCAGGTTGCCCAGGGCGCGGGGAGAGGGAGAGGCCAGGGTATCAACAGGGTGACTTTGTTTTCCTTGGCTCCCGGCTGCCCGGATGCCTTTCCATCTGAGCTGTGACGTTGACAGGGAACCTACAAGACACGGTAAGGGTGCTTGACACCCAAGTCTGGCAACCTGAGTTTGATCCTCAGGGCCCACTGACAGGTGGGAGGAAAGGTGAGCACCATGGAGAGTCCTCTAATGTCAGCACAGGCGCTGTAACACACACACACACACACACACACTCACACACTAACACACTCACACACATATACACACATATACACTAACACACTCACACACATTCACACTCATACACTCACTCACTCACACACACACTCACACGCTAACACACTCACACATACACATACACACTCACAACACTTACACTCACACACACTCACACACTCACACACACTCTCACACACTCACACACATACACACACTCACACAATACACTCACACTCACACACTCACACTCACACACACACACTCTCACACACTCACACACATACACACACTCACATACGCACACTGACACATTCATACACGCTCACACATACACATATACACACGCTCATACACTCACATACACACACACTCACACAAATATACACATCCCCACACACATTCACACACACACTCACATACACACACATATACACTCACACACACATACACACACTCACATACACACTCATACACACTCACATACGCTCACACATACACACATACACACCCTCACACACTCACATACACACACTCACTCACACACTCACACTCAACACAAACACACATCCCCACACACACTCACACACACTCACACTCACTCACACTCACATACACTCACACACACTCACTCACACATACACACGCTCACACACTCACACACACTCACACGTCAGATTTCCTGGCATCAGACTTGCCTTGGTCTAATTAGCCATCTTTCCAGTCCCCTACCCCAAAGTAAGATTTTAAATTTTGGAATTGTTGTAGATTCATATGTGACAATCTACAGATTGTCTGTAACTTTGCCCCCCCCCCAGGGGCATTTTGTAGAACAATAGTGCTGTGTCTTAACAGGCATGTCAGCACGGATACTTCAAGACCCAGAACCTTTCCATCACTCCAGGGTTCTTCACAGTACCACACCCCACACTCCTCCTTGTTTATTTATTTTCCCTGACACTATAAGTGCAGCCCTAGTACCCGACATCCTCCTGCCTCAACCTCCCAAGTGCAGGGATTATCGGCACGTACGAGCACGCCTCCTTTTTCCCATCCATTGCTGTCCTCTGGTTCTGTGGTTTGTCATCTGAAGAGTGTTGGGTATCATACAGTGTGTGACCCTTTAACATCACCTCCTCCTAACTCCCTGTAGTTTAATCCATGTCGTGGTATCAGGAAGCAGCCCCTTTTACCACTCCAAGCATGGCTGTATCATTAGCGTCTCTTAATGTACAATCCGCCCGACTCTGCTTCTTCTTACCCTCTCTCCTCCCAGCAATGCCAGCTGAGTTCGCCTCTGCAGAGCTGAGAAGAGATTGCTCAAGGACCTCCCTGCAATGG
Organism: Cricetiscus sungorus; assembly: GCA_030556225.1. Lineage (NCBI taxonomy): Eukaryota > Metazoa > Chordata > Mammalia > Rodentia > Cricetidae > Cricetiscus > Cricetiscus sungorus. Next base: position 9,768,858 of record JANBXA010000202.1, on the reverse strand, counting down.
TACACCCGAACGCAGAACAAGATGAGAAGACCCTGTTTGCTATTAAAAGACATTCTCAAGTAAGCACAGCCTCCCCGCCCTGTCCCCTCTCCAGGTCAACAGCCTAGGGTTAGGGGAAGTGGTTAGTGAGAGAGCCCTCATTAAGCCTCAGTTGGGGAAAGACTCAGGCTATAGATTAGCTGTTGTGAGCTAATATAAATATGGCAAGTTAAAGTACCCTGAGGACTCCTGAATACTGAAAATCAGAGAGACAGCACCAGGTGACTCCCAGCCACCAGGAGGACAAGCAAAGGAAGAACCATGGGTTTCTTTGCTACCAGACAAACCAAGCTGAAATCTTCCTTCCTTCTTCCTTCAGGTTAAATTTCTCTGTAGATTGTTTGATTTTTTTTAATGTTTTGCCTGCAAGTGTGTCTGTGTATCGTGTACATGTCTAGTGTCAGAGGCCGGGGGAGCGTCCCGTAGAACTGGAGTTGCACGTGGTCGTCTCTTTGTAAAACTCTGAGAACTCATACGTAAGAACTGTCTCTGCGGGATTCCCACCTCTGCCTGCACGCAGATTGTTTCTTTTTTAAAGGCCTGACAGTATTTAAAGAAGCAGGAAGAAAAAAGAAATCAAAGCAAAGATTCTGTATGTAGTTCAGCTCTGTTTAGTTCCATCGTCAGCATTGTCACTTGGACTTTATTATTTGGGTTTTCTGCCCTTGCAAAAGAAAGCCGGGGTGGGAAAGGATTCTATGTTTGCTTATATAAAAAAAAGACAATCACAAATGACTAATTTACCTCATCAGGAAGTGACACCTCCCTTTTACCCCCTGGTGACCCTTTATCGGCGGTTCTCAGCCTTCCTACTGCTTCGACCCCCTAATACAATTCCTCGTGTCCTGGTGACCAACCACAAAATTGTTTTCATTGCTGCTCCGTAACTGTAATTTTGCTTCTGTTATGAATCATAACTTAAAGATCTGATATGCAGGCTATCGCGTATGTGGCCCGTGTGAAAGGGTCATTTGACTCTTTGGTTAAGAGCTACTGTGTGGATTCTATTTTTCTCCCATTTGAATTGGGGTTGTCCTTAGCTGTGTTTTTCTCTGGGTACCACAGGCTGTATTTACCACACCCTGATTCCCCCACCCAGGTGTACATTGGTTGTGCTTGCAATGTGGCTCCTGTACATCCTCATAATAAACTACACTGTTGAGGAATGCGACATGAAAAGGATGCATTACGTGGACCCTGACCGCATAAAGGTAAGCTATTGCAAGTGGTTTAAATCGAACATTTCCAAACACGCACTTCAGCTGCAATCCTGTCTCTACTGCGTGACCGAGGCATGCTAATGAAAATCTGAATAAGAAGTGTCCTGGCTTCATATCTGTTTCTGTTTTTAAAAAAAATAATCTGACCAAAAACAACTTAGAGTAGGGAAGCCTAATTTCCGTTCCCAGGCCAGTCCACCTGTGGGGCAAACAAGGCAAGACCCCTAAGGCAAGCCTGGGGCTAATTCCCTTGCACCGGCCAGGCCCACTCGCCCAGGGGCTGGGCCCTCCCGCATCAGTGAGCAATCGAGACCGGTCCCATAGACATACATAGGCTGATTCGGGCAGTCCCTCCATTGAGGCGCCTTTCTCGGAAAACCAAACTCAGCACTCCCAAAGCAAAGACGCCCCTTTCAAGTCCACCATCTGGCCGTTCCACTCTGCAGTAATCTTCTACATTTACCACTGGGCTCTACTGGACACGTAGCCTGGTGCCTACCCTGGAGTTTGTCAGGATGCTGCCCATCATTCTTCTAAATCAGCTGTTGAAAAATTCTGTGGATGTGATGTGTCGTTCCTGGGCTTTGGTTATTGTGGGGGTCTCTGCAAACACCCACAGCCAGCAGCGTAATGATCCAGGTGAGGCTTGAAGGACTCAGCAGCTGGGGTTGGTTCAAACTCCTGGAGTCTGACACCGGGCAGTTTATTGTAGTCATATTTAAGTACCATACAATCTGGAAAGTTCCCCGGTGTAACAGTCCCCTGTACACAAGGTGGCATCATTGCATATAAACTTCTCAAAGCGCGTGTCACTTCTTCCGTGAAGAAGGGTTCTAAAGCCAGGTTGCCCGTGTTAACTTAAGGGCCTGAGGGAGGGTCTGGTGTGGTCTCAGTCATTCAGATGGCATAGAGGTCATCTGCGCTGTTTGGATGCAGTTTGGGGTCCCTGACCATACAATCAGTGCAAGGATCATCTAAGCTACTAGCCCCTTTTCCCCAGCCTTCTGGGCAGAAGACAGTTGTGTATCTCTCCCACCGAAGAAGAGACAACATTGTGTGCTTAACATTCCTTGTTTCCCTGGCGCTTATCTGTGAGGACCAGGACAGGTTTTACTTTTAAAGATTTTCATACAGTATTTCAGTTTTCCTTTAAATTTTTATCGATGTTTCTAAGTGGTTTGTCACATGAAATGCAAACTTCACTGGTAAGCTGAGTGGTTACACTTGACAGTAGTGTTTAGCCCAAGGTTCAAGATGAGGTGATTTAAAACAAGGTGGTGTGGCAGGAGTGTGTTCCAATAGGAACAGGTGTCACATGTAGTGTGACTCACTGTGTCACTGTCCTTCCTCATCCCAGCGTCGCGGCTCCGCAGACAGTGGCCTGCGGGTTTGATCTGCTGCCCAGCCCGTGCCTAAGGTAGGTAGCTAGTGTAGCTAGTCTAGTTCAGTGTTCGGTGCATGACAGGAACACACTGCGGGTGCTCTGTGCTGTCACCTCGGTGAGCCCTCAGGTAGCATGTCACCCTCCCTGTCCACAGCTGAGATGAAGCTGGCAGGCCAGGGTTCCAGCACTTAGGAAGCAGAGGCAGGAAGACTGCCTCGAGTTCAAGCCTTGCCTCAGCAGGTTAAACCAAACCAAATCCATTGATACCGAGTCCCTTGGGTTCAGTCCCAAGTTTTCCCAACGAGGAAAATGTCAGGAGTGATGAACGTCTGTGTAGACACCCACTTTCTTGTTTCATTGCACTCACTCATTTCTGCTTTTAGTCTGTATTCTTCAGACGTCTCGGTTTTTTAGGGTCCAGATAGATAAACAAGCCACTGAGGAGCTAACCCCTGTTTATCGTGGGTTTTTGTTTTCCTGCTGTCTGTCCCTCTGTCCGCCGGTGTTCGCTGCCTCCTCTGGCTTCGTCAATAATCCACATCCGCTTTGGAGCCACATGTGTCCACTACTTGGGGCCCCTCCGTCGTCTGCCCGTCTGTCTGGCTTGCAGGCATTCCCTGAGGTCCGTTCAGTTCCAAGGTCTTTCACGGTGCTCTTGGGTCAGGCAGGGTTTTTGACACCCTGTCTGTTTCCTATCTCCTGGGAAAGGCCTAAACTGATGGCATTTGGTGTGGTTTGCTGAATCACTGTGGAGTCTTCTGTCTGAATCTTCCCTAGCTTCTTCGCTTTCTCACACATCTTATTTCCCTGTCCTTTTATTTACGTGGGCCGGTGCCTGCCTGCCTGCCTGCCAGTTGGTGGCTCTGGAGTTTCTCTAATGAGGCCGAACAGGCTGCAAGGGCACAGGGTGGGTGCTTTGTCATACGCTGTGTGTGGAGTACTTGGCAGAAGTAGAGACCCGGCTGCCTGCCGTCACTATTTCCCCCACAAGCCGCGTCAGGTACCACTGGTTTGTTATATGCTGTAAGCACGGACTGGGATTGCAGAGGTACACACACTCCTGGCTTTCCATGTCGGCAGATCTGAGTGATAGTGCGTGTACAGTCCCGGAAGAGTGAACCCCATTAGCTTCATTCCTTACACCCAGCACCTGGAAACAGGAATGGTACCCTGCCCTGTCAGACTCCTGTTCCCAGCTGCACTGTTGCCCAAGTGGCATTCATTCTGCAGGAGAGGGAGAACAGATACCAAGCTGTGGGGTTTGTGGCCTTTGTGGGTTTTTCCTTTTTTTCTTAAAAGTGTCATGTAGTGTGCCAGTTGTCAACAAGACCAGTCGTAGCCTCTGAAGAGATGCTTAGGCATTTCGAAAGTGTGGTTCAGATTGAAATTGCACTTAAAAGATATTTGAGGGGAGACCGGCATGTCGTGTTAATGTGGGCTTGGTTCCAGTGCGCGGTGGAGTGCTTTGAACTTGGCCCGCTTGTCTCCGAGAGAGCCAAAGACCACAGATCGCCCTAGGGACAGCATGCCGAGCCGTACAGCTGAGGACTGTGGCCCGACTCCTCAGCTCGTTCAGCTCCACGGAACCCACTTGCTGTGTTTGCTGTCAGCAGGCTCACCCTGCTCAGCAGTGGCACCCTGCAGGCTTCTCTGATGGCCTTGGTACCACCTCCCTTCCCACAGACCACCCCAAAAGTATCAGAGGTGAAAAAGCTGAAGTCTCCCCCAGTGACCACTTACCAAGATGATATACAGATCTGAAGCTGCCCTGTCTTTCCGCCCCTACTCCTTCGGGCTGTTCTCTGAGTTATTCCGTCTGCACCCTAATTCTTTTGGGGTGTCCTTTCACCCTAGCTAGTTCCCTCAGACCCCTTTATATTCAGTTCTCAACTAATTCTACACGGGGGCCCCAGTGTCCGCTGTCCCAGCGAGGTTTCGCTGTGGCATCCGTCCCGTGAGTACCCTTAAATTTTGTCTGCTTTAACCACAGTAAGACGGTGGGCAGGTACCTTGTGCCTGAGAACTTTGCTCACAGTTGTGCCAGGCACTAGGCAAAATGCTTTGGTCCTGGAAGGGAGGAGGAGGCCAGTGTGCGACTATAGATGTGCCAACAGGCATTTCTATAGGAACCGTCGTCAGATCCCGGGGGCTGTGGTGCAGCTAGGCTCCTTCTCATATTTAGTTAGCCTGAAGTTCTTTGACCTAAATTCCCTCCTCTCCTAAAATTATAAAATCAGTAGGCAATGAGGGCAGAGCTTCATCGTGTACTCATACATATGCCACTTGTGTGTGTAAGAAACAGGACCCCTCAGGGTAAAGAGTGCATATGATGTGTAGATCTTGCTAAGGAGTCACCTGACCTTCGTTCCTTCGGTGAACTTTCATGGTGTAGTGTTTCATGGCAAATTGTCACATCATTGAACAGCTGGACCTTCAAGACGCCTTTTTTCTTCGTCGTTTGTAGCTTGCAGCTCAACCTGGAGACTTTATTTCCACCCCAGATTAGACATGGTGTCTTGTATCTTACCAGAGTAACGTTAGCCCTCTGCACCCCACGGCCGCCTGGATGGTGCCTTCCAGGCCAGGGACTGGTGCCTGCCGGTCAACCATCCCTCACTTGGCTGCCGTGCTCCCCACTGCTTCCTCTAAGCACCGCAGTTCCTTAAAGTGAGCTGTTCCTCCTTTGTGTGTGTGTGTGTGTGTGTGTGTGCGAGAGAGAGAGAGAGAGAGAGAGAGAGAGAGAGAGAGAGAGAGAGAGAAGAGAGAGAGAGAGAGAGAGAGAGAGAGAGAGGCTCAAACACATTCTAGTTAGAAAAAGTTATCCCACATGAGTGCAGACACATCGAGAGCTCAGCATGGCTTTAAACAGTGGGAACGAGAGTGGCGGTCATTTAGGCGTGCCTGCTTGCTCGCTCAGATTTCCTGCCCTGCCTGTGAATCGGGCACAGGAAGAGTTCACCGCAGCGGGTGGCATCTGGGCCTTGGGCTCTGCTCACAATATACTAGATTAAATCTGAAGCCTGAAATGGAATGCTGTGCCAGGACAGGGAGCGGGGTGAGATTTCACTCCTCTCCAAAGGAAACTGCTAAAGGAAAGATTTGGCAGCAGGAGGCGCTGTGCACGTGCTTCTGGCTTGCCTGCCGCCCCCTTCCAGTCTGGACAAAGTGGCATGTCCCTAGGCCTCCTGGTTCCTCTGCACCACGGCTGACTTGTGAACCCATGAGCAGGACATATGTCCTAGGACCAAGCGGGCCCTCGGGGCTCCAGAAACAGCTGCTGGTGACCGCCAGGCCTGGAGTCCACAGAGGTGAGTGGAGGCCCTTGTGTGGGCTGGGCCTTAAGGCCATAAGCAGGTGGTCTTCCTGCTTGGCATTTGTGAGGATACAGGGTCATGTATGATAGGCTCCTTCCTTGACATGGCCATTTGTCCAAACTGCCCAAAGCCGATTAACCCTACTGTTAACAAGACTGGTTCTTACCCTGCTAGGTAGAAAATACGGAGCTCTTTATTATTGTTGTAAAAAATAAACAAACGAAACACATAACACAGTTTACCATCTTAACCATTAGGGGGCAGTGTTAAGCCAACCAAGGCCTTGCAACATGCCAAGAAAACATACCAGTAAGCTACATTGCCAGCCCCAATTCAGCATGGTGAAACAGACCCCTAGAATTTCCTCTTATTTAGTGTGTGTGTGTGTGTGTGTGTGTGTGTGTGTGTGTGTGTGTGTCTGTCTGTCTGTCTGTCTGTCTGTCTGTCTGTACCATCGCATAGTGTGGAGATCAGAGGACCATCTTTGGGAGTCACCTCTCTCCTTCCATCCTTTGGGTCCCAGAGATTGACTTTGGGTTGTGTTTAGCCCAGCCACCTTGACCTCCAGAGCCACCTTGGCCTCCAGAGCCACCTTGGCCTCCAGAGCCACCTTGACCTCCAGAGCCACCTTGACCTCCAGAGCCACCTTGACCTCCAGAGCCACCTTGGCCTCCAGAGCCACCTTGACCTCCAGAGCCACCTTGACCTCCTCCAGAGCCACCTTGCCGGCCCTGCAGAACCTTTCAGTATGCAAAACTGAACACATGCCTGTTAGCCACATTTCCTCTCCATCACCTTTTACCCCGGTTCCCACCACCTGCTTCTGTCTCCACTTCTTAATGCCCTCCTCATGTGACTGGTTTGTCTCGCTGACATAATGGAATCAATACCCTGTAGAGTTTTTATTCTTGTCATGTGATGTGGTCTCTTGGTTCCTTCCTGTTCCTGAGCAAAAACTAACCCTAAAAGGCAAATAAATGCCCCATATTACCAGATGGCAACCAAGGGGGGTAGTGACTCCAGGGACTGAGTGTCTACACAGCGCTATGTCTAATGTTGGAGAGGTTTTTGGTTTGCTTTTGTGTGTTTGTTTTTTCAAGACAGGGTTTCTCTGTATTGCCTTGGAGCCTGTCCTGGAACTCGCTCTTAGACCAGGCGGGCCTCGAACTCGCAGAGATCCGAGTGCTGGGTGTTGGAGAGGTTTTACAGCCGTGTTGCTCTTCCCCTTTCAGAGAGCGCAGAGGTACGCTCAGCAAGTCCTACAGAGGGAATGCCGGCCCGGGTTTGCGAAGAAAGCCATGGCTCGGCTGTTTGGGCACAGGTACAGCATGAACTTAGAGCCCTTTGTGCAGAAGGTCCCCAGGGCCAGCGAAGCCGAACTCAAGTATGACCCTCCTTTTGGATTCCGGAAGTTCTCCAGTAAAGTCCAGAGCCTGTTGGACCTGCTGCCTGAGCGTGATTTTCCCGAGCACTTGAGAGCCAAGGGCTGTAAGCGCTGTGTGGTTGTTGGGAACGGAGGCATCCTGCATGGACTTGAGCTGGGCCACGCCCTCAACCAGTTTGATGTGGTCATAAGGTATCTGCACTCAAAACCAGCCTTTCTCTAGCATGTGGCCTTGTACCCTGGGCCAGTGCAGCTCTGGGGACAGAGAGGGACCCTGGACACCCTCTCAGCATCTTTGAAACAAACCACAAGTGATCAGGCGTCCCAAACTACGTATTGGTTGTCCCAGATTCAAGGAGAATGCCGTGGGCTGGAGTCACCTGCTGAGCCTTTCAGAGTGGGAGGTTTGGGAGGCGGGGGTGGGGGGTGGAGGGTGGGGGGTGGGGAGGGCTGGGTAAACAGGATGTTAACTAGGCAGGGGCTACAGGGTGGTGCAGGACAGGAGGGGTAATAGGGGACACCTGGCTTGGGAAACAAGGACTAAGGCTGCTGGTGAGCCTGGGAGGCAGTGCTGGCTAGGATAGACTCCTCTAGGGCAGTTACAACTCAACACAGGCAGTAGACAGCCATCCTAGAGTTCTCTGGTTCACCTAATGCTTTAGAGGGGGTTTGTTCATTTGCTTATTTGTTTGGTTTTGGGGTATTGGGTTTTTTTTGTTTTTTTGAGACAGGGTCCCTCTGTATAGCTCTGGCTGTCCTGGAACTCACGAATGTAGATCTTGTTGTCATGGAACTCCCGAGTGCTGGGATTAAAGGCACGCTCCAGCACATTGTGCTCAGAAGTTACTTTCCTAGGTTAGGGGTGTAGCTGAGTGGTAGAATACTTGCACTGGAAAGGAAAAGGTTTCCTAATGATAAAAGTAAAATATGCCCATTATGAGGAAGAAATCCCAGCTTCCTGTAGCATGAGTCACCAGCCCTGCTGATTTGCTGTGCGGTTGTTCATACTGCCTTGGACATGCGCCTGCATCTGGGTTTCTGTCACTCTCTAAAGATGGTTTTGTTTTCTCTGTGTGTGTCTGTGTGTACTTGCACATGCATGCAAGTGCCCGTGGGGCCAGAAGAGGACATCAGAGTCACAGGCTCTTGTGAGCCTCCCGGTATGGGTTCAGTAACTAAAGTGTGGTCCTCTGGAAGAGCTGCAAGTACCCTTAACCACTGGGCCACCCCTCCAGCCCGGCTTTACGGAGTACTTTAAACTTATATGTGTGATTAGCTTCTGAAGTAATTAGTATCTCAGAACTCCTTTAGAAGAAGGCAGATGGTTTGTGACTTGCCACACGTTAGAATATTCCCATCTTTTTACTTTTTGTTATGAAGCTGCTTGCATACGTTCATCCACATGCCTTTTTTTCCAGCTCTGATTAGTTCCTTAGACAAGGTGTTTAGCATAGAGTAGGTGTCTTCAAGGCCTGGGCCTGTTTCTCCAACCCCTTTTTTATGCACTGCGGAAAATTAACCACAGAAGCTGGGTCCTAATTCAGCGTGGGCGGATTGAGGACAAGAGAATGAGAACAGAGCCTAGGGGTGACGGGGTGACACACAGAAAGTGGAAAGAGTGACAGAAGACTGGATCTGAGCGACGCACTGAAAAGTAGTCGGCAGCACCTTTAACGGTCTGAAAAGGAATGTCAGGTGATGCCAGGGTTGCTGCTCCAGGGGCCTGAGGCCTTCGTGGGATAGGAAGAGACCCGTTAGAGGGGGCATGGCAAAACCCACCCCAGCCATTTTGATCCCCAAAGGGGTGATGTTCGCATGGGACCTCTGCGATTTGGAGAACCCACTCCATGGTGCCTCGGCTTCCTCATCTGTAGCCTAGAAGCAGTGGGGTTCATCTCTGTGGAGACAGTGCGCGAACAGGTGTGGAGCGCTAAGAGCAGAGTGACAGCGTTCTGTTCATTGCTCAGGGAGTGCACTGCTGTTTCGGGAGCGAGCATGGGAAGCGAGGGCTGCAGCAGGGGCAGGGTGTGGACAGTTGGGTGTTCAGAGGAGCAAGGAAAAGGGACCAGGAACAGGCAGGGGGGCGGGCACAGGCCGCTGAGAACAGGAGCGGAGTGGGCACTTTCTTCCCAGAAGTAACCCCAGGCTGACGTTGTCATGCCTAGCCGGTGCCACAGGCGGCACGAAGGTGAGGTCGGTCCCTCACAGCTTAAGTGCAAGTCTGGAGGCTTCCACACCCTTGTACCTGGTTCCACCAAGCAGATAAAGTAATGCCTGTGTGCTAGTAGCAGTGTACAAAACAGGGCTAAGACCCCACCCATCCAGCAGTGAGGGCCAGGCTATGGGGAGGAGCCCCACCCATCCAGCATTGAGGGCCAGGCTATGAGGAGGAGCCCCACCCATCCAGCAGTGAGGCTATGGGGAGGAGCCCACCCATCCAGCAGTGAGGCTATGGGGAGGAGCCCCATCCATCCAGCAGTGAGGCTATGGGGAAGAGCCCCACCCATCCAGCAGTGAGGGCCAGGCTATGGGGAGGAGCCCCACCATCCAGCAGTGAGGGCTATGGGGAGGAGCCCCACCATCCAGCAGTGAGGGCTATGGGGAGGAGCCCACCCATCCAGCAGTGAGGGCCAGGCTATGGGGAGGAGCCCCCCCATCCAGCAGTGAGGGCTATGGGGAGGAGCCCAACCATCCAGCAGTGAGGGCCAGGCTATGGGGAGGATGGGGTAGGAGAATGGGTGCAAACAGCACAGACCTTCAGTTCCAGGACAGAGGTAGCTAGAGGAGGCTGCACATCAAGCTGACTTTGAAGGACAGTGATGTGTGTCCTCTCAGAAAGGATGCAGTTGGGGATGGCTGGTGTGGGGACAGAGCTAAGACAGCTGGGAGGGGCCAGAAAAGAGGCTTGATGTCCTGGGGTGGCAGGGCTGGGGCAGGAGGACATCAAGGGCAGGAGGCATCTGTGCACCGGGGACAGTGAAGGGCGCTTGGAGCCTGGTTAGAAAGCAAAAGATTGGTTAAGAAGCATTTTTTCACAATTTTGTGGAAATGGTACAAATAATTCCCATTTGCCTTCCCTCAGGTGTCCTGGTTGACCACACTCTATCCATTTGCTTATTTCTGTACGATGCTCTTGGCTTTTGAAGAGGGTTCCACCTGTACCCAGCATTCATTTCCTCAGGAATTCATTAAGAGGCAGGGAGAGAGCTCGGTGCATACGGCTCTTGATGCAGGACTGGAAATCGGGTCTCCAGTGCTTGAGTTAAGGCCAGGCAGGACCTGTAGATTGCATGCGCTGTAATTCCAGGCTCAGAAGGCAGAGGCAGGGGATCCCCTGGGCAGGCTGGCTGGCTGGACTAGCCACACTGGTGAGCTTTGACTGAAATAGACTTTGTTTCAATGGATAGCATTTGAGGAAGACTCCCCATGTCAACCCATTCATGCAGGTAAGGGAAGGGGAGAATGGGGTGCATTGACCCTGCCTGACCCACTACACAGCTAGTGTAGAGCCAATCATTTCCTCTCGCCTGAGACACCATACAAAGTTTCATACCACAAATGGTAGCAGCCCAGGAAGAGAGCAAATCCAAAGTTCAGAATTGGGTTCTGTCCGATGCGCATCGCCTTGGAAGGTTTTAAGCTGAGTCGATGAAGGTCAGATACCGTCTTGTACTGCTACTCTCTGCTCACCCCTTTTTGAAAGTTACAAATAGTGCTTTTCCTGAGAACAGGGACACGATACCCAAGATCAGAATGTTAGCATAATACAATTAATAAATTGTATCCATACATTAATCTATAGAGCTAATCTGTAGACTTTATTTATATCAATAATGTCCTTCCTTTAAAAAAGAAGCAGAAGAAAGAAAACCATCTGGCCCAGTGCATGCTTTGACATTGAATTGTCCTCTTGAGTAGCCTGCGTTAGTAACCATGGGATGAGGTGTTTAAGATCTGGAAGAAGAAGCACGAGATTGCAAGGTTACACACAACTGTGTGTCTGATATTTTTGTGAGGTTTCAGAAGACCTGGGCACAGCTGCATAGTGTGCAGGGGGACTTTGCCCAAGTGCTCAGGGGACTTTGGATTTCTGGAAAGGACTCTCCATTATCTGAGCAAACAGGAGATTTTCAAAGTAAGGAATATCCAGGAAAGCTCCAGATGTTAGGTTCAGACTGGCTTCAAATACTGGGGCATGACAGGCTGCTCAAGCTGACAGTGTAGGGTCATATCCTGGTGCTCCATCATGGACTTCGGGCTTGTGTCCCCAGCACTGAGACCCCTGGGAGGGAGTTCTACTCCGGCAACGTCCTGGCTCGTGGAGGGCATGGCATAGGATGTTGGGCTGCCACATGGTGTGACAAGATAGTTAATGACTTCCTTTGTCAATTGTTCCTTCTCGTTCGACTAGGTTAAACAGTGCACCAATTGAGGGTTATTCTGAACACGTTGGAAATAAAACCACCATAAGGATGACTTACCCAGAGGGAGCACCACGGTCAGACGTGGAATACTATGCCAATGACTTGTTCGTCACCGTTTTATTTAAGAGTGTTGATTTCAAGTGGCTTCAAGCGATGTTAAAAAATGAAACTCTGGTAAGCACCCAAAATTCTTCTGGAAATCTGGCGCTTGTAAAAATGAAGGCACCTTAGATGTCAATTGTGGACTTCCACTTTTTAAGTAGACACGGTCCACTACGCACTTTTGTGTTGTCTGTGAAGTTATGTCCTCCCTCTCTGTAGAAACCTCTGAACTCTTCTGCATGTGTGCTTTCGGAACCTGACTGAGAATCGCCATGTGGGACTGAAAATATTGCTCAGTTTGTACAGTGCGTGCCTAGCATGCACAAGGCTTGGGGTCAATCCTCAGTACCACATGAAACCTGTTGTGCACACCTTCATTCTCAGCACTTGCGAGCTGGAGGCAGGAGGATAATCGCAGCTGCAGAGTTTGAGGCCAGCCTGGTCTACCTGGGACAAACAAAACTATGAGAAGAATTTTGTGTGAAAATGATGGTCATTACTAAAAGGGAATATCAACTTTAGGAGTGTGCTTTCTATTCAGGGGTTGACTGCCTTGTTCTCCAGACATGGGCTTGAATGAAGTGAGATTTGCCTGGGATGAATGTCAACCATGCTGAAGTTTATTATACATAATCATCCCAGAGATGTTCTCCAAAATGCTGTAGGCAGGACCCTCTCATTGCAGTAAATCCAAGACATTCGTGAAGGGCAGAGGCCTCCACTTGCTCAGATTCCTCTTGTAGGTTCTTCCAGGAATCAATTAATGCTACTTTGTAGTTCTGTCCATTAAAGTGTAATAACTGAGCTCTGAAAATTATTTTCAGAGCTCAGTTATCAAGCTGATCACAACAGCAATCTCCAAAACTAACAGGATAGGGTCCACAGAGATGGCTCAGAGGGTGAAGGTGTCTGCCACCAATGCTGACACCCAGGTTCAATCCCTGGGAGCTGCATGGTAGAAAGATGATTTTCCGAGCTCGCCCTCCAGCCTCCGTGCATGGGCTGTGACACACACACAACACACACACACACACACACACACACACACACACACACCCCATGGTTACAACAGACTTTTTTAATTAGCAGGCTGTGCTGTGTGATGGAACAGTTTATATGTCCAGAGCCCAGTTCTCTGCAGATGAATGTGATCTTCTGGATTTCCTATTGATGGGGAAATGAAGTGACCTATAGTCAGTTGCTAAGCAACTTTATGAGACTAGGAAATAAAGTCAGTGGAAAGTGGGTGCGAGGCGAGGACCCATCCAACAAGGCACTCATCACACTTACTACCCTAAATGGAGCCTGTTCATTGGCCTTTCCTGGGAACACGGTGGCTGTGGGTCGGAAAAGAGACGCCCTGGCTCAGGTCATTCTTTAGGAATTTCTCCCTCAAGCAAACAAGCTGGTTTTGTCATTTCTGTTCAGATCTGCACCACCTATGTAAGTTGCAAGTTTCAGGGTTACGTTGTTGGGTTGAAATACTGGATTTCCATGCATTAAATGACTATTCGCCAGGGTGCAGGGTACAAGGCCTCCTGGAGTTGTGCCCATGACCTTGGCAGAATTAGCAGTGAGTGCCTCCTCGCCCTCTGCTGATGGGAAACATGGTTAAGCATCCCTGATGATTGCTTCTATTCTTTCTTCAGCCCTTTTGGGTTCGACTCTTCTTTTGGAAGCAGGTGGCAGAAAAAATCCCACTCCAGGCGAAACATTTCAGGATTCTGAACCCAGTTATCATCAAAGAGACTGCCTTTGACATCCTTCAGTACTCAGAGCCTCAGCTGAGATTCTGGGGCCAAGATAAGGTATTTTCGTTACTCCTCGATTAACTGTCCTCTGTGTACTAGAGAAAATGTGTTGCGGTTCTGTGTGAGCTCATCTCTACCACTAGAGGCGTTGACCAGACAGGCCCAGGTGTGATTATCTTTACGCCCCGTGGTGCCAGGGTTCCGTGTGGTTGAATTAGCCTTCTTCCTGGGTGTGCCTTTGAGTATAGTGACACTTATGTTGCTGACATGTTAATTAAGGTATCTTTGCCCCAGGGCCACATTCAACTGCCAGGCACTAAGAGAGGTATTTTGTTAATCTAAAAAAGGTCGTGCATATTTTATCTCTATGAGATACTAATAATTGGTACTTACCAGTGCATCACAGGTGATGATGCATGAAGTCAGCCCTCTAAGGCCGTGCTTTTCAGTGTGGCCCCACCCCAGACAGTCAAACTTCATTGGTCAGGGTTGTGGTCTGTACATGGAGATTTTCAAAATTACCCAGGTGATTTGCCTCACAGCCTAATTTGAGAACCTTTGTGTTCTAGATTTCCACTGAGGAGGTTGTTAACCTGCAGTTAGCAAGTGCTGCCAGGAAGGGGTGCTATGGAGAATGCTTTTATTGTAGCGTGGCCCATGTCTTTAAAACTTTTAAGACCTGCGTGAAAATCTTTCTTAAGCAAGATTTAGCACATGTATATATGTATGATGAAGTAAACATGATTGAAATACAAAAAATTCTTTCTTGAGCTAAAAAAAAAATGAGCCTGAATAAATAAAAAGGATGGGGCTGGAGACATGGCTGAGCACTTAGAGCTAAGAGCACTGACTGCTCTCACAGAGGACCTGAGTTCTGTTCCCAGCACCCACATCAGGTGGCTCCGACTGTCAGTAACTCCAGTTCCAGGGCATCTGGTACCCTCCTGTGACTTCCTTAGGTGCACACACGCACACGTACACGCACACGCGCACACATACACACACGAGAGAGAGAAAGAGAGAGAGAGAGAGAGAGAGGGAGGAGAGAGAGAGAGAGGGAGGGAGAGAGAGAGAGAGGAGAGAACTCATATTCACACATGCACATACACCCCAAATAATAAAGATAAAACTCCTTTTAAATCATAAGAAGTATCTTGGTTGGGCACTGTGGTATACCCACCATGCCAGTGCTCAGGAAGTTAAGGCAGGTTCAAGGCCAGGCTCAGCTACATAGTGAAACCTTGCTTCAGAAGGAATGGCATTCGTAGCAAAAGTCTGAATGGAGGTTTTAAGGGTTTGAATGAGTTCTTCACCACAACTGCACTGGCAAGACAAAATACCACTGCATCTGAAGACAGCGTCAGCCTGAGTACCTAGCGCTCTAACGGATATGGGGAGCTGGGGTGTGGTTCAGTTTCACAGCGCCCTGCCAGCGTTAGTGAATCCCTGAATTCAGTGCTCAGACCACACAAACCAGGAGGCCTTACAGGTCTGTAATCCCAGCACCCAGGAGCAGGAGGGTCAAACTCTAAGGTTGTTCTCTGCTTCGTGGCAGGTTCAAAGCCAGCCTAGGTCAGCTCTGAAAATCTCCATGTCAGAGATTTCCCATTCATGCGCCTTCCGTCATGTGGAGACCTTTTGTGGGCCTCAGAGCTGCTTGGTGCAAATGATAGAATTTGAGGAGGGTCTAGTCTGTTTTTTTTTTTTAAGAATTACATTCATTTATTTGGTGTGTGTGTGTGTGTGAGTGAGTGTGTGTGTGTGTGAGTGAGTGTGTGTGAGTGTGTGGAGTGTGTGTGTGAGTGAGTGTGTGTGAGTTGTGTGTGAGTGTGTGTGTTAGTGAGTGTGTGAGTGTATGTGAGGGAGTGTGTGTAAGTGTGTGTGAGAGTGTGTCTGGTGAGTGAGTGTGTGTGAGTGAGTGTGTATGTGTGAGTATGTGAGTGAGTGTGTGTGAGTTGTGTGTGAGTGTGTGTGTTAGTGAGTGTGTGAGTGTATGTGAGGGAGTGTGTGTAAGTGTGTGTGAGAGTGTGTCTGGTGAGTGTGTGAGTGTGTGTGAGTGTGTATGTGTGAGTGTGTGTGAGTGTGTGTCTGGTGAGTGTGTGTGAGTGAGTGAGTGTGTATGTGTGAGTGTGTGTGTGAGTGTGAGAGTGTGTGACTGTGTGTGAGTTGGTGAGTGTGTGTGTGAGTGTGTGTGGTGTGTGTGAGTGTGTGTCCTGGAACTGAGCGCATCCCCTCAGGCTGGCAGCAGGTACCTTTGCCCGCTAAGCCTTCTTGGCAGCCCCTGCAGCCCTTTCTGATCTCTCCTCGTGCACTGCTCACACAATTGCACAGGCACTGGTTGCGGATCTCCTGCGTGTTCCAGGCTGCATGCTAGAGGACACAGACAGGGCCGCACAGCCATAGCAGGGAGGCGCCGAGGCGTCCGTGGCATCCGTGGCGTCCCTGGCAGTCCTCTCTCTTGGCCTCTGTTTACAAGCACACAGACTAACTGCCATGGTCCTTTTTACACCAAGGTTGACTTTGAGAAGTGGGTACCCGTGAAGCAGGAAGCAATTTAGAATGAATGATTAGTTGCTGGAGGCATCCCTGACCCCACCAGAACCTGTGAAATCTGGGGGATTCTTCTGCCAGTTACAGAAGAGGAATATTTATGGAAGCCACAGGCTTCACTAAGATGAGCGAAACATCTGTACATTAAAAGCTATCCCAAACAAATTCAGGTTGAAAAAGTCAAAAGAGTCAAAAACTCTTTGATAGTTGACATCATGGGTGGAAAATTCCATACCTGGCCTCATGTGACAGGTCATAATCAAAAATGTGAATAACACTTGCCCGTTGGCTAGTGGCACATGCCTTTAATCCCAACACTCACGAGGCAGAGGCAGGCGAGGCCAGCTTGGTCTACGGAGTGAGTTGCCAGGACTAGACAGAGAAACCCCGTCTTTTAAAAAATACACTAAAAATACTGAATAAAACTATAGTTCATGTGTAAGGCATTGTGTGAAACACGAGAGGGTATCAGTGCATGTGGGCTGAAGTCCCGAGACTGTGTATGAGCAGGGACTCCAGAAATACCTGGAACATTGCTGATCACGCATCTTAGATACGGGAAAGAGCCTGCCTCTGGGCCAGTGACAACCGTGAGCAGCCACAGGCTCTGGACTTGTCTTATGGTGCTGTTTTTACCCAAAACTTGAATGCAGATCCACAAAGCGTGTACCAGGGTTGCATATCCCAGGAGTCATGGCAGACAGCGGGCATGGCAAGCCCGAGAAGCTAGAATGGGTTGAGCCTTGGGCCCGCTAGGCCAAAGTTAGTTGAATCCATTTTGAAAGGAGTAGATGAAGCCATGCAGAGCGACACCTGTAATGTAACACTCCAGAGGCTGAAGCCTATCTTAAAAAAACAGCCAGACAAAAACCAAACAGACAGGGACGAGTGTGACAGTGCATGCTGGGCAACAGAAGTTCAGTCCCAGACCTACATGGTGGAGAGAACCAACTCCTGAAAGTTGTCCTCTGACCTCCAGTCATGCACGGTGACATGTGTGTCCAAGTGTGCATGAGTGTGCACACACACCTTAAAATTAAAGACAATTAATTAAAATCTAAAGATCAAGGAAGAAATGTCCTTAATTCAGGTCTGGCATAGCTGCTGTGTATATGAAAATGGCCTAGGAACAGAAATGAGAGAAATGAGAATAAGGGAATGTGTCCCACAGGAGGGATGGGCTCCAGAAACCACACCCTGGGGAGGACCAGGGAGGGCCCTCTCTGAAGTAGACCTGTAGATCCTAACAACATACATACAAGTAACATACAGACTGAGCAGGATGAAGATTATATATATACATATATATATACATATATATACACATGTATATGTATATATACACACACATATATATACACACACATACACACATCATACATACATACATGCTTGCATGCATGCATGCATGCATGCAATAACTATTTGTGAAAAGAAGAGGCCATGAATTTGCAGGAGAACTGGGAAAGGTGTGTGGGAGGGTTTGGAGGGAAGAAAGAGGGGTGAGATGTTGTAATTATATTTTGAAAATTAAGAAATGGTGGGGTACAGTGGTGCACACCTTTACCCAGCACTTGATGGCCAGGGGCAGGCGGATCTCCATGAGTCCCAGGACAGCCAGAGCTACGTGGTGAAAAATAAAGTATTGTTTTTAAAGTGAGTAAATGAATAAACATGTCTGTGTCCTTCCAGAATATCCCCACGATCGGTGCCATTGCCATTGTCTTAGCCACACACCTGTGTGATGAAGTCAGCTTGGCAGGTTTTGGCTATGACCTCAGTCGACCCCGGACCCCTCTGCATTACTTCGACAGCCAGTGCATGGGTGCCATGAACTTTCAGCTCATGCACAACGTGACCACAGAGACCAAGTTCCTCCTGAAGCTGGTCAAGGAGGGCGTGGTAAAGGACCTCAGTGGGGGCATCCATTGTGAGTTCTGAGCACAACAGACCTCAATTAGAAGCAGCTGAGGACCGTGGCGGGCGGCCGTCACTTGCAATCGCCCCGCAGCTGCGTTGACGCGCAGCTGCTTTTAAACTTTTAATTAAAAAAAGAAGAAGAAAAAAGAACAACAAAAAAGTTTAGCTCCTCCCTCCTCCCCACTTCTTTGCCCTATTTATTTGAAGTCGACGTTGGGTTTTGCACATTTTTATAAATTAATTTTAAGAATGGGATTGAAAAGACTTTTCAGAGAAAATCTTATTGTATTTTAAGGAAATAATTTAATTTGCAGAAACTGTACACATCATCTGCACGGTGAGTAGCAGGTGATAAGGTAGGAGAGGGGCCCTCTGTCCCTTTGGTGATGGCCCTGGTGCCTCGGTCTGGATTCTGCTTCTGTGTTTGGTAGAACTGATGGCAGAGGGGCTTCCCGCTTCCTGGATGGAGGGCTTCACTCATCGCCCCTGGCAGCTGCAGCGGTGGGGGCCGCTAGACAAGTCCATAACCCTTTGTGCCGCTCCATCTTCCCCAGAAGACTCAAGGCAACCCGCCCGAGCAGCTGCGTGGAGGTGGCTGGCTGCAGAAGCCACGTCTATCCCACACTGTCAGGACACTTTTTATACTTGGAGAGGACTTTTCTTTCCTGCTCTTCCAAAGCACTTAGGTGTCACTATGCTACTGCTGTTTGTCTGAGGTGGCACATCGAACTTATGACGAAACCTCAGTTATCCAGAGCCGGGGGGGGGGCGCGGTGAGCCCTTCCAGGGATGAATGATCACATTTCTGAAGCACTGGAATGAAATCCTCCCATGATAACTTGCTTGATTAAACAAAAAAGAAAGAAAGGTTTTCAAATACCTGACCGTGTATACTAAGTAATGTCAAAAAAAAAAAAAAAAAAAAAAAAGGAAGAAAGAGAAAAGAATAAAAGAGGAATAAAAGCTGTTGAGTCCTGTGATCTAGTTACCTGGAGTGTTTGTTCCTTCATTCTCACTTTAGGAAAATCGTTCCCTGCTGAGCAGAAACCTCACCCTGCACGCTGCATACTGACGGGCAGTTAGGGAGCCTCGCTGCCCTCCTAGTTCTTTGATCCAATCCAGGGCCCCTGGAGAGGTGGTGGGCATCGTAGTTACTTTTCAACACTGACAAAACTCCATGACCAAGACAACCTATCATGATGAGGGACATGGGAGCAGGCAGACATCATGCTGGAGCAGAGCCTGAGAGCTCGTATCTTAATCCACAAACATGAGGCAGACTGAGCTAACTAGGAGTGGGGGCTTCTGAAATCTCAGAGCCCGCCCCAGTGACACCTCCAACGAGGCCACAGCTCCTAATCCTTCCCAAACAGTTCCACTGATGGGGGGCCGACCGAGCATTGAAATAAGGAGCCTGTGGGGACCGGCCCCCGTAGGTACCAGTTGCCTCGCCCCCAGCTCCTGCTTGCCTTTTTGTCAGGCCTTTGTTCTGTAGTCCCTCCCTGCCCATGCTGTCTGGCAGCCTCCCTCAATTCACTCCACTGCCCTACAGCCCCAGGGAAACCTGTCCCCAGCACCTTCTAAGGAGTGGGAAGAAGGGACAAGTCATTGCTGTCAACACAAAATCACATCTATGGGTATAGGCTACAGCTCAAAGGGATGCAGGACAAAATAGTGTCGCTGGTTTCTTGTCTCTTTTGGCTTCTACTTTGGAAGATACTATTTACTTATAAGACAGTGTTTTTAAACTCTGATGTACTTGAAAACACACTACCTCAGGCACCACACGGCCCCACCCCTACACTCAGGGCAAAGAAGCCAGATGTGTATGGGCTGGTGAGATGGCTCAGCCCGTAAAGGTGTGTGCTGCCAAGTGGACCTGAGTTCAGTCCCCAGGACCACACAATGGGAGACAAGAACCAACTCCTTTGCAGTCAGGAAGTAGAGGGAGGCGAATGCTGCCACTCAGCCGGCTTTATCTTAATGTAGCCCAGGGCCTCATCCATGGAGCTGATGATTCTGCCTACAATTAGGGCGACTCTTCTTCCTACCTCCACCAATCCAGAAAACATGCCCAGGTGTTTGTCTGCTAGCTGATTCTAGAGGCTGTCACAGTGATGATATCAACTGTGCGTGTGCGTGCTCTCATGCCTGCGTATGAGTGAGTGTGTGTGTGTGTGTGTGTGTGTGTGTGTGTGTGTGTGTGCATGCGTGTGTGTACATGCAGATGCCTGTTAAGGAGATCCAAACCCAGCCTCATGTAGTGTCTCCTCAGGTACATACTTGCCCATGACTGTACACAGTTTTTAATTTTTTGAGACTTGCTAAGGATGTCAGACTGGCAGGCCCATGAGCCTCTGGAATCTATCCACCTGATTTAATTAAAATTTAAGCACTGTGACCAAGGCAACTTACAGAAGAAAGGGTTTATTTTGGGACAAGAGTCTGTTGTGGCGGAAGCAGAGGCAGCAGGTGGCAGCTGAGGGCCGCCCGCAGTGACACACTTCCTCCATCAAGACAGCACCACCTGAAAGACCAAAAGTCCAGTTAAGGAAACCCCCACTTGAAATGAAGGGCAGTCTGACTTGCAAAGCTAACCCAGGCCACTACTAGTTCCCTGGATTTTGCTAACCACCCGCAACTTCCCCTCACAAGGCCCTAAGATAGCCAGATGCCAAGAATTCACATTATCCCTCCTGTCAGTGTGTCAGCAGGTGGTAAATAGGGTCCTTAAGAAACAAAAAGACTCCGGTTTGCCCAGACAAGATTAATTAGCACACCCTGAGGCCCTGAGGTCTGCTGACCCCAACAGTGAGACCTTCCCGCCCACAGCCCCACCCTAAGCTGTGGTTTTTTCCTTTAAAAGTACCCGAGCCCCGAAGAATATTGCTTCTCTAGCCTGTGTGCTGAGGGGGCCCGTTTGACGAAACGTTTCCTGTTCATTAAAGCCTCTTGCGTGTTGCATCAACTGGACTGGACATTGGGTTCTTGGGGGTACCGACCGAAACGGGGAGACTCCTCGTTCTGAGGGTCTCACACACCTAGAAGGCCCAAGCAGCACCATCCACTGGGGATGAGGTTTTCAAATGGCCAAGACTATGGGCATCCCCGTCACACCACCACACCTCCTGTCTCTGCTGTCCCAGCACTGGGATTACGAGTGTGCATCACCACACCCAGCCTTTTTCACTGGGTTCTTGAGGGGCGGTGCGAGCTCAAGTTCTCATGCTTATTCAGTAAGAACTTTGCTGTTGAACCATCTGCTCAGCCCCTAACACTTAGCATTTTAGACTGGAAATGTCCTGCTTTGCTTTCAAGTATACTCCTGCCCTGGCCTCACACGCGCGCACACACACACACACACACACACACTAGTTCAAGGCACACGTGCCCCTTCTTACACACATGACATTGCTGGTGTTTGAGCAACTTGGAAGGGCTATTCCTATACTTCTATTCATATACTTCTGGAACTTTGAGCCATGGGAACACTGAGTGAATTTTACTCACCTTGTTTACTCACCTGCAGCGCCTATACACCATCCTTAGATGGAGTATAGTAAGTTCTGGCCTTAGAACAGTGCTTTAGGGACGGGGATGAGTATGGGGTGATGGATGTATTTGGACAGACAAGCTCATCATATCGTGTATGTCACGCTTCATGCTTTCTCCTTCATGTTCCTCTTGTGTCACACATAAAAAAAGCAAAGTCTGTGTTCATAGATCATGGAGGGGCAGAGTATGACCCTAGTTACTATAACAACAACAAAAGGCAATTGTTAAAGCCAAGCATCCTTTTAGCAACATCCCAGCCCTTTGGTCCCTTACTAGATATCAAAGGGATTTTAGGATTTTCCCTTTTATTCTCTAAGAAAACATTTTAGGCCAGCATTGAGGCAAAATTAAAGAGCATGATTTGAATCCTCTTCTTGGTCAGATTCCATCATCCAAATTGGTGTGTGTGTGTGTGTGTGTGTGTGTGTGTGTGTGTGTGTGGCATATGTGTATGTGCATATGTGCACACACACAGGTGCATTCAGGGGGTATGAACACACACAAGCACCCCTTCCCCTGGAGGGTGAGATATCACTGTCCAACCTTCTGTTTACTAACTCTGCCATCCAAGGTCATTTTACTGAGCATGAATTTGTGTTCATGAAGCAATGGACTTACATGGCTGGAGATAGCCCTGGTCTGCACGTAACACTCAATGGAAGACTAAATGAAATTAGGAAGGAGGGGAATTCATTAAACATGCATGCACAGATGTGTTTGGCCATGTTCTCAACAGGCAAAGTGCAGATTTAACAGTTCAACTTGCATTGTCCCAATAATAAGACATTG
This sequence comes from Cricetiscus sungorus, assembly GCA_030556225.1. Lineage (NCBI taxonomy): Eukaryota > Metazoa > Chordata > Mammalia > Rodentia > Cricetidae > Cricetiscus > Cricetiscus sungorus. The sequence continues at coordinate 9,746,426 of JANBXA010000202.1, read as the reverse complement.
CAATCTCAGGCTGTGGTGGCACACACGTTTAATCCCAGCACTCAGGAGGCAGAGGCAGGCGGATCTCTGAAAGTGGTCTACAAAGTGGGTTCCACATGGATCCTGGGAAGGAACTCTGGTCTGCCACAAGAGTAATAGAGCTTTTAACTGCTGGGCCATCTCTCCAGCCTCATCTAATTCTTCTACAGTGACTGATTTTACAAGTCAGCTTTGTCATGGGTAACGAGTCCAGGAGCAAATAGTTACAGCTACGGTTCAGTCCTATCCAGCGAGTCTCAGAATGGATGCCTGTAGATGAGTGAGGACTATGGCACAGCTGCTGGAAGATGAAGTGAGGAACTTAACAAACTCGCAGACAAAACACCCATTAACATAAGACACAAATAACTATATTATTTTTAAGAAGATTGGCAATGATTAATAATAAAATAGAGCAATTGTGGTATTATAATACAAAATTACTTAAAATGTATGAATTATTTATTTTCTGGAATTTTCTACTTAATACTTTCTTACCATAGCCATCCACAGGGCACTGAAACCACAGAAAATGGAATTCTGTATAGAGAGAGACCTACTGTACACTAAGAATTGGGATGTTCTAAACAAGCAATATATTAGCACTTAGTCTTGACATCTGGGTTATGTTTGGCTTACTGAAGAAATTCAGTTCCAGTAGAGGTTGGCATTTAAGATAGTTAACTTAAAATGCTAACTTCCCGAGTGGGAGGGTCACACCCTAGATGAACACACAGGCATGTGACCAGAATGGTAGCTGAACAGCTGTGTGCAGGGAGGAACGGTGACCGCCGAGGAAAAGGCAGCTTCACGCCAGTCTCTCAGATCACATCAGGCCCAGCAGGATATCTCGGTGAGACCAGGCAAGGGGCTTGCCACCAAACAGGAAGACCTGAGTTTGAGTCTCAGGTCTCACATGGCAAAAGCACGGAATCTGCTCCTGCAAGCTGTCCTCTGATTTCCACGCGTATGCTGCGGTGTGCTTGGGCATGCCAACAAACAAAGCAAGAAGAAAAAGAAAAGATGTTTTGCTAGGCTGGGCATTGGCGTGGGAAGGACCTGACTGTTTAGTTGCAAGGAACTGATAATCCCTGTGTTCACCTGAAACTAAGTCACACACTCTCGGCTGACTCTTTTTATCCCTCTAAGGCACCTGTAAGAGGGTCGTGCTTGTCTTAGGCATTCAGGACATGGTCTCATGTAGCACAGGCTGGCCTCAGACTTTCTGTGTGGCCAAGGATGATCTTGAACTTCTGAGCCTCCTACATCCAGCTCCCAAATGCTAGGATTACAGGTGTGTCACACCCCTGATTTACGGGGTGCTGGGGACCAAAGCCAGGGCTTCCCGAGTGTTAGACAAGCATCTACCCTTTGAGCTACATCCCAGTTCCAGTCTTGACTTCACATCTTTGATGGAATTTAAAGTTGGACAGTGATAGTCTAAGATCATACTCGATGAAGAACTCAAGCCCAGGGGCCAATTTTTTTTTCTATCAAGCAATATACACACATTTCCATTTATAATTATCCTAGCAATATAAGTAATGTCTTAGAAGAAGGCATCAAAAGCTGAATAGACTTGCTTCATAGCTGGACACATAGCCACACATTTTGCAGAAACATAGTATTGCTTAAGTTTGCAAAACAGGTTGTTCACCTGGCTTTTCAGAACCTAACAGTTCTTATAGGCATTGGCTTTCCTGGGACAAACTGTGTGACCGGGATGGCCAGGGCATTTTATCAACAGAAGTGAAGCCAGGACAGATAGTCCTGGGCTGGAAGCTGCTTCCTATTCCAGGCAGTTATAAAGAGCTTCCTTCCTTTTTTCTCTGTGTAGCCCTGGCTGTCCTGGAACTCACCCTGTAGACCAGGCTGGCCTCAAACTCATGGAGATCTTCCTGCCTCTGCCTCCCACGGCCCAGCTGTAATGAGCTTCTTAAAGCGGATTTAGAAAGCAAGATTTCTAGCTTAGTTGTATCTCACATCTCTCTATTTTTATGGCGGGAGACATTCCTTGTTTACTCAGTAAAGCTTGGTGGTATTGAGGACAGACTTGGTGGTTTTCAGTTGGGTTTGTCTCTTTAAAGTGACGGGGACAACAGATCTTTTCTGCTCCTCTGGTGTGCTGCTCGGTAGGAGGAGAGAGCAGGGTGAAACCTGCACATGCGCACTCTCCTGTCTGCTTGATCTGCTGTGACAGAGTGGGCTAGGAGGCTCACAGACAAAAGTCCATTCTGCTCAGGTTTGAAGGCAAGGTCCTCAGATGATGGAATGGTCAGCTCTGTCAACCTGTCACATCCTAGAGTCACCTGGCAGTCTTGGGAGGGACTGTCTATAGGAGGAGTCTTGAGAGGGACTGTCTACAGGCGGTATGTGTGTGGGGGGTATCTTATTCTTTATTTGTGTATATGTGCATATGTCTGTGCGGGGTAAGTGAACATGAGTGGACGTACCCACAGACACTGGAGGAAGGCGTTGGATCCCCTAGAGCTGGAGTTACATGTGGCTGTGAACAGTCCAACATTGGAGCTGGGAACTGAACTCCAGTCTCTGGGAGAGCCAGAGGTGCTCCCACCCCTCCCTGCAGTCTCTGGGAGAGCCAGAGGTGCTCCCACCCCTCCCTGTAGTCTCTGGGAGAGCCAAAGGTGCTCCAACCCCTCCCTGCAGTCTCTGGGAGAGCCAGAGGTGCTCCCACCCCTCCCTGCAGTCTCTGGGAGAGCCAAAGGTGCTCCCACCCCTCCCTGCAGTCTCTGGGAGAGCCAGAGGTACTCCCACCCCTCCCTGCTAAGATGCGTTTGGTCGGGATATTTTATCACAGCATCAGAAATGAAATAGGGACACTATCACTTCAATATCCAAATATTGCTTTCCCTAACACCTTCTGATGCCCCCAACACCATTACCATCACATCAGAGGTTACTTCAACATATTTAACATATTTTATCTTTCAGCAGTCCACACGTGCACACACACACACACACACACACACACACACACACACACACACACACAAGCCATTAGGCAAAGTTAAAGACTGAACCGACACCAAGGGTTTGGGCTCACAGAGAAGATTTCTGTTAGATAGATTGCGCTATCAATGGCTTCTCCTTCCCCGCTTCTGCGTGCTTCCACCATGCACCACTCTCCTCCAGTGCAGAACACTGTGTGTTCTGTGATCTGAGGCGGGTGGTGTCAGCTGAGGGGAGGCCAGGAGGGTCAGGTCAGAACCTCGGCCTTCCTGCTAAACTCCCTGCTCGCTAACGTGGCACAGTTCATCACAGGAGGCTGACAAGGATGCAGAAAGCATCTGGCTGACTTCCGGCTTCACAGACCAGCATGTACTTCTGAGCCTGTGCTCAGGAGCCTGGCATGGCTGGTCTGGAAGGTGCAGGCAGTCTGTCCATTCATGAGCAGATCGGATGTCGCCGTGCTGCCTTTGGACAGCATGGCATCGCACCCATTAGGGAATCGACTTTGTTATTTTTAGATGAATCCCACAGTCACTTTCCGTGGTCTCACGGCCTCGTCCGTCTCAGTCTGAAGCAACTTCAAACTGTCTGCAGCACTTTCCCGGGGTTCGTATCCCCCCTCCCCACCCCACCCCACCCCCGCCGGGCTCACTTCCCATTCTGTACATTGGCTCAGTCTCCACAGCCAGCAGGGCAGGGCTTGATGGTGGCTCTGAGGCAGCGGCAAGGCTCAGTCTCCACAGCCAGCAGGGCAGGGCTTGATGGTGGCTCTGAGGCAGCGGCAAGGCTCAGTCTCCACAGCCAGCAGGGCAGGGCTTGATGTTGGCTCTGAGGCAGCGGCAAGGCTCAGTCTCCACAGCCAGCAGGGCAGGGTTTGATGGTGGCTCTGAGGCAGCGGCAAGGCCACAGCCTTGTTTCTGTCTGTCAGCGCCCAGCCGCCTGCAGCGGCCGAGAGCGGCCCTTTTTGTTGTCCAGTCTTGGGTACTGATGAAAGGTGACAGATTTTAAGTGTCCTGTACTTCAGTGTGACTTAGACAGAAGAAGCACTCATTTGGATTTATTTATTTTCAGTGTCTCTGTGTGGATAAGGGAGGAAACAATGGGTAACGTCCTCGGTGGAACAACCCTGTGTCCCCCGAGCCCAGAAACTATCACCACACACTGGAAAAGTCAAAAACTCCCATCAACACACATAGACAGAGCTGATTGTAAACAAAGAGAAAACTGCTGTTGAAATGTTAGTCCTAGAAGCCACAGGCAGAGTCAGTGTAGCCCAGGGATTGCCTTCAGGGCCTTCCACGTGGCATCATCTCGACCCAAGAGTCCATTTCCCCCACGTGGCATTGCTCTGACACCGGCTTTTACAGCCCTGTGCGGTCTGTCCATGGAGAGCGCACCCCCATGTTTTCCAAAACTAGGAGCCACAATTGAACTGACGATGGCTTGATTTTCACACACTAAACACAGCAGGCCCTGGATTATGGACACGACACCGAGCAGAGGCCCCTCTGCGGGATGCTCGCGTCCACAGCTCTGGATGACTCTCCGGATGGGCCATTGTTGACGCTGTTTGTGCAAACAAAACACTTGTGGCTGTATCTTAGCGTCCTGTAGGCTCTCGCAAAGACACTTCCTGGGCTTCTGCTCTGCTCTGTCAGCCACCGCCAGTAGCCTCCAAGCCCCCAGAGAGCTGAATCCCTGTGACAGGCTGAACAACCACAGCCTCAGATCCATCGCACCAGTTTCCATCGGGGAGGAAAAGGGTGTAATTAAGTGAAGGTAGCGTAATGAGGGCATTGGCATCAGGGTTCCTCCAGGAAAATTCCATGCTGGCGGTAAAATGGGCCACCCACAGGAACCCTGACTTTAGACGAAGAATGACCTGCCATGCATTGCATAGCTCCTGCCTCCTTTACTCTTTTCTCTTTCTCTCACATGTTGTAAAGTTGCCGTAAGCGACATTAAGGCTGTTTGTGTGTTCACATGTGTATGAGTGCACATGTGTGTGCTGGTACATGTGTGTGTGCATGCATATGAACACCCAAGATTGCCATCAAGAGTCTCCCGCGGTCTCTCGCTCTCTTAGTCATTGAGGCAGCATCCCTCAGTTGACCCCAGAACTCACCAATACTAGGTAGTCGAGCTTGCCGGCCCGTCTGTGGGAGGCAAAAGGCTGGAACTAAGTTCAGGTAGAGTGAGCGTCCCTTGCTAAGAAGAGGAAGTAAGACACAAAGATACACTCTGCCTACTCACAACAGGATACACTTTATCAAAGCATAAAACCAGATGGCAAATGCAGGCACGGATATGAGGGCTGAACACTGATTGGGGCTGTGGTCTGGACTCACCGCCCTTCAGGCCGCCACCTGACCCAGGACTGTTAACTGTTTATCTGTGGGTCCAGACCCCTTTGCTGTCCAATGGCCCTTTCACAGGGGTCACACTTCAGCTATCCTGCATGCCAGATATTTACATTATGATTCGAAACAGTGGAAATATTACAGTTGTGAAGTTTGGGGGCCACCACAAGGCTGAGAACCACTGATGTGTATGTATCCTTTGAGAGCCAAGAAGGGAGGCGTGTGCAGGTGAGGCCGTGAGGCAGGTCACAGCCCCTCCCTGTGCATTAACGTGCCGCTGACCACAGCCCCCCTGGAAGTTCCTCACTGCTGTGAAGCCTCAGCAGAGCCCTGATCCACCAGACTTGGAGAGTGACTATCATCAATGGGCCGGTGTGCAGCGCCACCTAGTGTTAGGAAGCCATGTGTACAGTTCTTTTTTCTTTTTCTTCTTTGTTGTTGTTTTTTTGTTGTTTTTTTTTTTGTTGTTGTTGTTGTTGTTTTGTTTTGTTTTTCGAGACAGGGTTTCTCTGTAGCTTTGGAGCCTGTCCTGGAACTAGCTCTGTAGATCAGTCTGGCCTCGAACTCAGAGATCCTCCTGCCCCTGCCTCCCGAGAGCTGGGATTAAAGGCGTGTGCCACCAACTCCGGGTCATGGTACAGTTCTTGGCGCTGTGCTCTTCTTTGCAGGGTCCCAGCCCTCTCTGGCAGCCTCACCTTCCTGCCCTACCTGTGATTTCCCTGTCTGACCACTTAGCTACAGGCTCCTCTTCCCCACCTCCTGCCTTTGTCCCTGATCTTTCTCTGTCATCTCTTTCTGAAAGAACATCTATCCCCGTGGGTCAAACCACACAGTGAAGGAGAAAAAAAAAAAAAAAAAAGACAGCTTCTTCACTGAATGGTGCTGGTCAAACTAATGTCCACATGTGGAAGAGTGCACATAGATCTATACTTATCACCCTGCACAAAACTCAGACACTGGAAAAGATATTCAGGACAGAGCACCATGTTAGCACAGGGGCTAAGAACGGCAATTCATAAATGGGACCTCATGAGATGCTGTGTGGCACGGGACACCGTCATCCAGACAAAACAGCAGGCTACAGAAGGGGAAACGTTGTTTTCTTTCTTTATCAACTACACATACCATAGAGGGCTGATCAGGTACAATACCTGGAACACCATTGGAAATGTATGTACAATGTGTTTTAACAAAATTTGTATCAATACACAATATTTGTATACAATATACAGAAGCTCAATCCAATGTAAAATATTTAAAACTAGTAGTTGCTTTTTAAAAGTAGATTCAATAATCTACCTTTTTATCTTATCTCTGAATTCTCTTTTTCTTTTCAGAATAGATTCAATAATCTACCCTTTTTATCCTATCATATCTATATTCCTTTTTTTTCTCTTCAAAACAAAACCCTTGCATCTAATCCCCTTTGTTCAACTTTCCTCCTGACTGTAATCAACAACATTCTGTAGCCAAGAGACCTAAACAATGACAAATATCCATTACCCAATCCGTGACCAAAAACTTCCCGCCCCACCTCCTGGGGATGTGGTGTCGTGTTCTTGAAGTTGCTCCCTGTTGTCTGGGGGTGACAGTATCTTTAGGGGACCCTGAAGAGAAAAATGTGGGTTAACTGTTATCATTTCTGTCTAGTCTCTGCACAGTGGGAAAGTGTGGGGCTTGTCTCAGACCCTGGCTAGAGTGCTCTGTGAGGCTGGGCCATCCCAGCTGGCCCACTCCAAACTGGTCTGAGCAGTTTATAGTCCAAAGCCGATCTTTGGTTGGTGTTGTTCAGCTTAATGGTGGTGTCTTGGTCCTGGTGGACGTGTCATGTGGGGCCCCATCCTCCTTTTGGAGACTTCAAGTCACTGTCAGGCATGTTCCTGGTTCATTGCAGAAAGCTAGTAGAGACTCAAACCCGAAATCATGTACAGGAAGGTAGATGAAAGCTTTTTCCAGAATTAGTTAATACTCTATATGACCATTAATATCATGACAAAAACATAAATTACATACATTATGTATTAATCTTATAAATTTTAGATACTATTATAAAACCACAGGATTATGAAATTAGTGGCAATAAAATAGTCTTTCAGAACAAAAGAGGTAAACCAAACTCAAAGGCTTCACATCTAATAAATCACACTAGGCAGAAATTGTATAAATGTGGCAAAACCTTAAGTTCCCACTCAACTCTTATTAGAGAGAAACTATATAAATGTAAAGGTTATAGAAAAGCCTTCAGAAAAAATCCAGTCCCCCAGCCTTTAGTGACAACCTTCCTCTTAGACTTAGTTACTGTTTTTAATCACAAAGAAGATCCTGGATTCGGGTCCAAGAGAGGGACAAAGCCACAGATGCCACAGAACGTTCCCTCCCAGCACCAACCAATAAGAACAAGCTACCTGCAAATAACAGACAACACCATAGAAACCATTAAACATCCACCTGTAGCCAATCAATCAAAGTACTAACAAACCACTTGCCCTGACTCTAGCAAATTCCCCTAATTGTCCCCCAACTGTCAACCAATCATGATCTGACCCATACCTACTGATGTAATTCTGTGATTTTTTTTTTCTTTAAATTCTGCAATAGACAAGGGACTTCGCTCCCTCCGGAGCCTGCTGTATCAGCCTGCTAGGAGTCCCTTCCAGTAGGATTAAACAATAAAGCCTTCCATTTGCAGGTTGGTGAGTCTGTGTCCTTGGTCACTGGGGTTCTTCAAGACTTGGGCACAACAAATAATTGTTTTTCTTCTGTTCTGTATCAGGTGGCTCTTCTGACATGAGACAGAGATTTTTGATTTTTCTTTAACAAGCATGCTTGGCTTTAGAGTAGGAGAGAGCCACACTCCAGCTCCAAGCCAGCTTTAATCTTTAGTTGAACTACAAAAAGGCCGTTTGCATTATATGTCTGTAGAGAAAAGCAGAAATAAACATTAGGGAAGACATGAGATTTTATCCTTTTGGAAATATGATAAACCAATGGGCCTATTTACCTCTTTACTTGGAACAATTTTTCTGGATGATTTGTCACTTTTCTTCAGATGTCTCATTTGTCCACTGGGCTCTGGATTCCTTAGCCTGGTCCCTTTATTCTCCTGAAAAGACAAAAATAAAACCCTTTCCCAACCCTAATTTTGGGGAGGTTCTCTTTTGGCAAGTTATATCTGATCAAATGAAAAACATTTGTTAGTTTTATAGGTCAGTTGATTAAGTGGCCATGCTGCTTAATGAGCTGTCATCTCTTCTAATTAAGCGGCATCTTGTTCAAATCAAATTTTTATCGATTTTGATAACATCCATAGCTTTTCCTCACCTATGGAAACAAAATCAAAACCTCTTACCTGGTGTAATATATGTCCTGGTTTTCATTTGGAGGTCAACACATCTTTGACTCGTTTAATCCCATGGTTTTTCTATTGTCCAGTGACTCTCTTCAGCTGTTGTTAATTTCTCACTGGCATTCAGAAAATTTAGAGTTAATAAAGCACTATGCAGTCATTTCTGGGGTTTTTATTATCCCTTTCTGTTTATTTAGCATATCCTTTAGAGTTCAATTTGACCTTTCTGTAACTGTAGGGTTGTGTGGCACACCTGCAATATGCTGAGCATTTATTTGCTCCTGTACCAGTTCTTATAAAGCCTGCAGTTTCTCTGTCATTAAAGGCCATTATGCAACCCATACAGATTTGTCTGTCAGCCATTTTAAAGGTAGGGCTGTCGGTGCCTTTAGAAGATTAGCAGCTGTTGTGTCCTGTTCTTGTAGCAGCTGGTCGGTGATTGCTCTTTATAACACCCTCTTATAAATTTTCCAGAATCATATGTTAATTAATGTTTTGTTTCTAAGATTGGGGAAATGTTTATCTATTTCTGTAACAAATCATGTTCCCACAAATTTATTGCAATATTAGCAATATATGACTTATATGTCCTTCTGGCCCATACATCAGAGCCTTGTCATGCTTTCTTTTACCTGAGATAAAGTTCCAATCCCTAAGAGTTAAACATTTACTTCCTGAAGAGGCCAATTTGGTTGCCAAAATTCTTGTGATATAATTGTTATGTCCACACCTGTGTCTACCAGACCTTCAATGATGACATCATTTATTCATACTTTTAATTTTGGTCTCTATTTATAGATGTTTGCCAATATACTCACTTTGTGTTTTTTTCCTGACTTTTCCCCTCCCTCTTATAGTTCTTCTACCATCCAGAGCAGTATGATTTCTTCCACAGATACTCGGTTCTTTAATTGCTCTGGGAAGGAGTTTCCACAGTGACAGGAGCATTGCCTTGAATGTCTCTTGTTGACCTACATTCATTAGTACAATGCCTGTCACACTTTCTGTGTAATCCATAAGGGAGGGGCATTCCGTTTGGGTTATGTTTATAAAAAAGAATTGTCTCTAGGAATGCCCTGTTTACTTTAAAAGTAACTTGTCTGCCACAATTAAAGTTTTTTACATTTTTTACATTTCAATTTTTCTTTAAACCTCTTAAAATCATCACTCCTGTCTATGTATCATCATCATGGTCATGAGTTTCAATATTAATTGTATCTCAGATCCAACCCTCCAAAGGTGCTGACCTTGCTTTTAAAAGCCTAATTATCCTTTCATATTGGGCATTAGGATTTTCAAAAGCCATTGTTTCAATTATTACTTTTCTAGCTTCTAAATCTGTTATCATTCTATTTACTGCTAAGGCCAGTCTTTGTAAGAAATCCTTGAAGGCTTCCTTTGGGCCTTGTATAAATTTTGAAAAAGACTCAATTTTCTTTCCTACTTCTTCAATTCCAAGCATTCAAAGCTGCTATTTGGCATAAACCCAAGAGGTAATCATCATATAGACATTGCCTTTTTAAAGTAGCATAATCTCCTTCTCCAAGAATTTGATCTTGGAAGATATATGTAACCTCTGACTTTAGCCCATTCGTTCAATATTCTTAGCCTTTTCTGTGAACCAGAAAGTCCATTGTAATTGTGGGTCAGCTCTAAAACAGCTTTAATCAAGTCTATCCAGTCTATAGGGATAACTCTGGTTCACAAATGGTGAACCATATGAGACTACTGCTTCCTTGGATTTCCCTAAATCTAACATCGTCACAGGCTTCCAAGTAGCTCTTATAGAATCTCTTTCATTTGGCCCTTCCTGTAAGGTTACTGGATATATTAAGGATGGTTCTCTTAAGACCTTAGATTCCCTTTAACCTTGCAATGCAATGCTGAATTTGGTCCCCCATTATATGCCTCTGTTTGGGTCTGAATATCTCTATGATCTGCTCTAATAAGTTTTCTAAGGCCTGCATCGTGGCACTCATATCAACCAGCTTTTTTAGAGATAAACCAAGAATTATCAAAATGATAATTAACAGTACGTCACTCTCAGCTAAGTTGATTACCCCTTCATTCCATTTTTCCATGTTTAAATCACGTATTGTGTAGTCATACAGAGACCTAACACTTTCCATTGTAACTGTAGTTTCCATTTTTTAGTGTAGAGAAAAAACTCTCTTTTTTTTAAAACTAATTTCTCCTTTAAGAATTCCCATAGATATACCAACTCTGCCAACTATGTCAGTGAACTGTGAGGCATAGCACATCTGACCTGGGAACTAGCATAGGACGGTGAGATAATAGTAGCAGTCCAAGGACAGGAGCTCAGAAAAGCCAGAAACCCATGGGGTTGGGTGGGAGGAGAGAGAGAAAATGAGCTGGCTGCCCCCCCCAAAAAAATGCACATAGGATCGTTAAAAAGAGACACCTGTGGTGGGTGCTGCCTGAGAGCAAAGCCTCCTGAGTTTGGGTGACAGCTGAAGACAGTTTAGAAAAGCTACAACCAAAAAAAAAAAAAAAAAAAAATCCCACACTCACTCAAAGACTTGGGTACAAAACAAAATAAAACCTAGCAGGCTGGGCAGGGATTCAGGCTGGAGTCCCGCCTGCAGCTCAGGCCTGGGCCTGGGCCGGTGGCCTCAAAGCAGCTTTTTTGTGAATTTGTACCTTAATGCTGGATGCCAATATGTAACATGAGTTCTAATTGTCTTAATAATAAAAGCCCGGAGTAAGATATAGGGGGAAAATGCTGAGACATCAGAGAGAAGCTTGCCAGTGGAAGAGAGTGTTTCCTCCCGCCTATATTCCTTTCTCCGCCCATCCATCTCACTTCCTGTCTGTCTGTACAGACCTCCAGACCTCTATGGTTAGCTATGGCTAGCTCCACCCTCCAATCTTCAAACAAGGTATCACCACATTTATTGTTTGTTTGTTTGTTTGTTTGTTTTTAGAGACAGGGTTTCTCTGTGTGACAGTCCTGGCTGACCTTGAACTTGCTTTATAGACCAGGCTGGCCTGTTATTCCTTTCTTAATCTGTTGGCATAAGCGTATTAGAAGCCCAAAGTGGCCAGGGGGGATCTGAGTTCCCAGTTCAATGGAATGTTGTGCTCTTGGCAGGAGTGCTCCCACCTCTGAAACAAAAACTTCTAGGCCTTCAGAACTTAGGGTTGCAGGAACAGGAAGCAAAAATTTCACTGGTGGGTCACTCGGGTGACAGTGAGTGGAACTGTGCCCCTTTTCACTCCTTGATTCCTGGACCCAGGGATCCTGGCTTTGTGAAAAATGGTGCCTTATACTGGGGACTGATTCAAAGCATAGCCCACCTTCTGGAGAACCCTGTCCCGGTCCTGCAGGCTGCTGCGCCTCATTGGTGCTGTAACTGTGTCTTCAAAGGCCACACCATCTTTCTATCAGCCAGCTGCTTCAGGATGGTGGGGAACATGGTGAGGAGCGAATCGTCTGACCACTGCCACCCTCTGACTGTGAAGTGAGGCCCTTGGTCAGAAGCAATACTGTGTAGATCATCACGACAGTGGATACGGCAGAAGCATTGCGTGTAGGAAAGGCAGATCCACAACCAGAATGAGTGTCTCCTGCAGTAAGGACGAAGCATTGACTTTCCAGAAAGGAAGGGTCCAATGCAGCCAACCTGCCAGCAAGTCGCTGGCTGCTCACCCCGGGGAATGGTGCTATATCTGGGGCCCAGCGTTGGGCTCTGCTGTTGGCAGATCTGGCACTCGGCAGCAGCTGTAGCCAGGTCAGTCTTGGAGAGCGGAAGTCCATGTTGTTGAGCATAACCTCCATGTCAGCTATCGTGGCCACTTATGTCATTGTCCCACTGGGAAATGGCAGGGGTGGTTGGGGAAAGAGGCTGACTGTCCACAGGATGGGTCATCCTACCTACCTGACTATTGAACTGTTGTAGGCATCTGGTCTGTGGACCTGAAACGATGGCCACACCCCCTCGGGTGTGGTTTCAAGTGGGCAGAAGTGGAAAGGGAGGGGCTTGGGGCGTGGCTTTCCTTTTCTAGCTCTTTCCGTTGGGTCAGCGGATCCAGTAGGAAGAGCAGGGAAACACCCTGGCTGTTATTTGTATTTTTCTGTGTAATTGTCCCCAATAAACACCCATTTATCATTTATCTTGGGTCAGTGATATAATTATGTGCTTGCCTTCAAACTCCTCCTCTGCTGAAGTCACATTTTGGTGAGCATTCACGTGGGACACAGGTATCTTCCCATCCTTTGTCCACTTGGAGAGATGTGTCCACATACTTCTTCCCCAGATGTCTTTCTCACCAGTTTCCCAGTCACGCTCTTTCCAAGTCCCTGACCATCCTCCATTGGCTACAACTCACGAATCAGAAGAATGCCACACATGGCCACTTCTCCTTCCAAACAAACTGTGTGACCATGTGTACTACGGGAAATCCTGCCCGCTGTGAAGATTTCCCTTGGCTGCGTCTTTTCAGGGTTGTCCCAGAGGCAGGATGTAATGCTAAGCTGTCCACTTCTGGGTGGTCCCTGCATAGAGCACAGAACCATCAGTAAACCAGGCCCTACTCTTCCTGAGTCAACCAATCATAGAGCAAACCCCATGAGACTCTGGGCGCATGCTTGGCGCATTCTCCATGAGACTCTGGGCGCATGCTTGGCGCATTCCCCATGAGACTCTGGGCGCATGCTTGGCGCATTCCCCATGAGACTCTGGGCGCATGTGTAGCAGCAGACGGCATTGTAACAGGAGTAGAAACCACAGGCAATTGTGTGACTTCTTCATGTAACTTGCTGTGCTTTCAGGACCAGCTCAGGCCGGATCACATAAACATCACTTTTGCTTGGTAATAGATAGTTGTTGCATGTTCTATGCCATGACTTGGTGTGTCAGCTAACACTCAGCTCCTGACGGGCAGCTCAGGTAACTTAGGAGCCCACTGAAAAATGTTGGCTTTCCACTAAGGCTCAACAGCAGGCCAAGAGTAGTCAGTTTCTCAGAGAGAAAATAGTTGTCTGTAGATGATGGTAGGGACGTGCTCCAAACGCCAAAGGTCTCTTCTGTGACTCACCCATATGGGCCTGCCTAACGCTCCAGACTTTATTCCTATCTGCCCTGACTCCTCAAGTACCATTAGGTCAGCTGGGTCATAGAGCGTGGACCTGTTGAAGAGCCGTCTCCTGTTCAGGCCTCACACGAAGCTGGTGTGATATAATTATATAATAATATATAATTATTTTCAGGTCATTTGGTATAAGGGGAGGTGTAACACACCCAACTGGGGAGTGTGCTATCTCCAGAATCCAAACAGGCCAAGTGGTGGTGGAGGTGCCAGATGCAATACCTTGTCCTTCACCTTAGAATAAGTGCGTGCCCCACACCCTGGGCTCCCAAGGCTTCCACTGACGTAGAAGGCCCTTGAATTTTGGTTGGACTTACTTCCCAGCCTCTGATGCCCGTGTGTGTTACCAATGAGTTCACAGAGGTTGCTGCCTCCCACTCATTTGGTCCAATCAGCATGATGTCATCAACATAGTTCGCCAGGGTTATGTTTTGTGGGAGAGACGGACAATCAAGATCTTTCACAGGGCGGGACAGTTAATGTATCCTTGAGGTAACACTGTAAGGTATACATCTGGCCTTGCTGACTGAAAGCAAATTGCTTTTGGTGGTCTTTATGGACAGACACTGAGAAAAAAGCATTTGCTAGATCAATCATTGTGTACCGTGTACCAGGAGATGCGTCAATTTATTCAAGCAAGGACACCACATCTGGTACAGCAGCTACACTGGAGTCACGACTTGATTGAATTTTTGATGGTCAACTGTCACTCTCCACAATCCTTCTGACTTCTGGCCAGAGAGGAGAGTTAGAGGAGCATTGTAGCTGGGGTTTCTGCTCCATCTGGTCCCACAGCCAATTAGTCCCAAATAAGCACAAAGAGACATTTAATTATTAAACTGTTGGCCAATGGCTCAGGCTTCTTACTGGCTAACTCTCTCTTAATTATTAACCCATAACTATCAATCTATGTATTTCTACATGGTTTTATCTTACTGGATATCTTCTGGTGCCCAATCTTCCCAGTAGCTACATGGTGTCTCCTCTCTGCCTTCCTGTCCCCAGCCTTCTCCTCATCTCATAGCCCCGCCTATACTTCCTGCCTGGCTACTGGCCAATCAGTGTTTTATGCATCAGCCAATAAGAGAAGCATAGATACAGAAGGACACCCCCATCAGAACATGTGGGGGGCCACCCTTGCCTCCTTCAAGTCCTTGATGGTGGCACTAATTTTTGCAGTTCCTCCCGGGATGTGAAACTCTTTTGGGTTCACTATTTTCCCCGGCAGAGATAACTTCCATTTAGCTTTCTAACCATAATAGCCCTCGCTCCCCAGGTCAGGGAACCGATGTGTGACTTCTGCTAACTTCTAAGTCTATCTATTCCAATCATACATCCTGTAACTGGAGAAATAACCTCAGGATGAGTTTTGGGACACCCTGGGCCTCTGTGAGTCAGTCTTCAGCCAGAACTCCACCAGTCACCTGACCTCCATAAGCCCCTACGTTATCTGGAGGGCCACACTGTCTCTTGGGTTCTAGAATCAGCATTAATTCAGAACCAGTATCTAACAGACCCCAAAAGTCTGATAATATCCTTTCCCCCAGTGTTACCCTCATGAAAGGCCTGTAGGTCCCTCTGGGGAAGGGCTGGAGAGAGGCTAACAGTAAAACTTTTAGGTATTTTATCAAGGTCCTTCCTCAGGGGAACCTGCGGTCCCTTCATTCAAGGGACTCTGGGTCTGCAACTGGCTTGAGTCTGGAAATTGATTCGCTGGCCAGCATTGCCTTTTGCCACGGTCCAATGCAGCTACCCTTTCACCTGTTAGAGAATTTTTTCTGCTTGTACAGATCAAACAAAAATTCAGTAGACTTCTTCCTTATTTCATGTCTGGAAACACCATGATGAGCCAGTACTAATGGTCTGTACCAGTCATGCCACCATAGATTCCCTTTGCCTCAGCTGAACGTCATGGGTTAGACCATGTGGGCATTGCTTTGTCCATGATGCCCACTGTGACTACGATCACTTTGCCGTTGGCAGTTCAGGGCACCCACTTGACTTCATGCTACCTTGGGGCCCAATTAAAACCCATTGCTTTCAATTTATTCAACTGAGGAGTGGCATCTCCATCCCTAAGGGGCGACACAGAAAAAGGCAACAACACAGATCTCCAGATGTGCTCTTCTCACCATTTTGTGTTTTGTAGGGTTAGTGAAGGGCATGCCTTTTGGACTTTCCCATTGTGAAGGATTTGGTTTTGCCCGGCATACTCTCTCTAGCACTGCAATTTCCCTGACCCTTAAAATTCCTTCATCAATACCAAGCCAAGGAATATTAGGCATTTCCAGCTCCTTTTCATTGGACCATCTTTTGACAAACGCTTCAGCAACCAGTCAAACTTTTGACACCTTTTTAACCGTGTGAGCTTCCATATTAAGCCTATAATCTCCACTTGATGGTCCCTATTGATAACCTCAGCATGGTCCAGTTTTCTATTCCTTCTACCACTACCCCACACCCTTAAAATCCATCCCCACACACGTTCCCCAGACTTCTGCTTGAATGAACTAGCAAATTCATTAAGCTCTTTGGTAGTGTAGTGTATCTCCTCATGGACTGCACTTCCTGTCTCCCCTCTAGGAACCCGCTTAGCCTTGGTCTGGTTATAGGTCTAGAGGCAACTATTGGTGGCCCTGGGGGACATCAGTATTGTCTTGCCTGGCATTTTCTTCAGAGGAGCTCACTACTGGCTTAGCAGACAATGAAGGATTAATTTCCTCAGTCAACGGTGAAAATGGGGGATATTTTAAGGGGCGGATCTGAAGGTGAGGAGACTCCTTCATCAAGTGAGATAAACACTCGACAGTCTGAGGGTTCAAAGTGCTAAACCTCACTAGGGTCCTCCCACACATCTCCATCACAAGTTGTAGGACCTCATTCTTTACCAATTAACGCCTTTACTTTAACCGCTGACACTCTCAGAAGCTGGGACTTTTTGCTGTAATTTGGTCAACCTTATAATGCTTTGATTTTCCAACATTTGAGCTCTGTGGCTGCTGGCAAGAAGATTCTCTTCCAGAGCGCACTTAGAAACATCTAAACTGTCTCTGGACAACCGGAGCCCGGAGCGGGTCAGTTTTTATCACTGAATTAGTTCATTGTTGTTCTTCACCGTGACTGATGTTAGAGGCGGATTTCATCCCGGATCTCATTCTTATCCTTTGTCCATTTACCCGGAGACGCTAAGAACCCTTCTTTCCCCACAAACTATCCCAAGTTTTATACACACAGTGAACAAGTCCATTGCTGCTCACAAATACATTTATCTCCTTACGTTTGTAAATAGTTCACACCACGGCTTTTAGTACTCTCTGCATTCCCAGGAGAGATTTAACAACTGGAGAGGCTTTGGTAACTGTAGACATTGGAAAATTGGAAAGCCTATGCCAGATGCTTAAAAGAGTCGTCCTTATATTCCTGCTGCTAAAACCACTTCTGGCACCAAACTCTATATTAGTCAGGGCTCTGTAGAGTCTATAGAGTAACAGAACGTACAGTGTGTGTGTGTGTGTGTGTGTGTGTGTGTGTGTGTGTGTGTGTGTGTGTGTGTGTGTGTGTGAGAGAGAGAGAGAGAGAGAGAGAGAGAGAGAGAGAGAGGCTTACTGGAATGACTCTGCAGGCTGTGGTCCAGCTAACCCAACAATAGCTGGCTATGAATGGAAAGTCCCAGAAGCCAGTAGTTTATCAGTTCACAAAGTGCGATGTCTCAGCTGGTCTCAGTCTACACTGGAAGCCATGATGCCAGTGAAGGGACAGCCCTGCTAGGAAGGTGAGGGCAAGCAAGAAAGAACAAAGCTTCCTTCTTCCAAGCCCTTATATAGGACCTTATACACCCTTATACACCGTCCAGCAGACGGTGTGGCCCAGAGTAGAGGTGTGATTTTCCAGCTCAAAAGATCTGGATGAAAGCTGTGTATTCCTGCTTCATAGATCTGAATTAGAAGTACATCTTCCTACTTCCAATGAAGTAAAACTCCCTCTCAGGTGTGCCCTCCATTTGGGGGTTTTAATTAATTACAAATGCAGCTAAGTTGATAATCAAAAATAGCCATCACATTCCCCATGACTGTTTAGCCTGCTTTCTTTATAAACCCCAGGATGGCCTGCCCGGGAGTGGCACCACCCACATCCATCATTAATCAAGAAAATGCCTCCACTAAGCTTGCCTACACGCTAACCTGATGAAGATATTTTTCTCTTGAAGTTCCCTCTTCCCAAATTATAGGAGCTTGTGTCAAGTTGACAGAAGTCCAACCAGCACAGAGGCCTAGTAATTGTGGATATTACCTTTTTAGCAAGAAGCAAGGGAGCTAGCTATCTTGTGTTTATTCATATAGATCTAAGAGACTGGATCAATCTTTCAAATCATAAAAGGATGTCAGGAGATGATGGGAGATGTCATTCTGTAAATATGTTTCTTGTATTGGTTAATGAATAAAGTACTGTTGGCCAATAGGAAAGGAAGATAGGCGGGCTAGGAAACAAGGAGGAAAGAGGAAGTGGTGAGGAGGCGTCAACATGGAGAGGTAGAACTCCAGCCCCCTGGCCGGTAAGATGAGACCATGTGGAAATATTTAGATTAGTAGAAATGTGTTAATAATTAAGACAGAGCTAGCCGATAAGGAAATAGTAACTGGCCAACAGTATTTATATCAAATACAGAGTCTCAGCGTGTAATTGGGGGCTGGCGCAGCGGTGGGACCAGGCGGAAAACAACTAGCTACAAGGAGAGGCCATGGCCACAGAAATGCAATCCAGCTTCTGAAAATCAAGTGACAGAGCCACAATCCCTCCACAAGGGACTTTGTGCTCCATGTCCTCTCTCGCCATAAGTTCTTTAGGGCCTCTAGGGGTACAGTGGATCACCTGGCATCTTAGAAACTGTCCATAGCAAAAGAAACTAAACACAGGTGGGCCTGGGTGCTTCCCACCCTGTGAACTTATGTCATTCCATGTGTCACCTTTCTCTTAGGGCTCCCTTTTAAATATGTGGGGAGATTATACATGGAGAGCAGGTGCTCTCAGAGGCCTCAGAGCTCCTGGGCCTGGATTACAGGAGGTTGTGAGATGTTAGATGTGGGTGCTGGGAACTGAACTGAGGTCTTCAGGAAGAGCTCTTAACCACTGAGCACCTCTCCTGCACTGGGCATCTCTGCTCTGAGCGGTCTCTGCACTGGGCATCTCTGCTCTGAGTACCTCTCCTGCACTGAGCATCTCCTACACTGGGCATCTTTCCTCCACTGAGCATCTCTGCTCTGGGCATCTCTGCACTGAGCATCTCTCCTTCACTGAGCATCTCTGCTCTGAGCATCTCTCTCCACTGGGCATCTTTCCTGCACTGGGCATCTCTGCTCTGAGCATCTCTCCTCCACTGGGCATTTCTGCTCTGGGCATCTCTCTCCACTGGGCATCTCTACACTGAGCATCTCTCCTGCACTGGACATCTCTGCACTGGGCATCTCTCTCCACTGGGCATCTCTACACTGAGCATCTCTCCTCCACTGGGCATCTCTGCACTGGGCATCTCTCCAGTCCCTGTGCTGAATCTTGAGTCATGCTTATGTCAGTCATTTTTCATCACTGTAATAAAATACTAAGAAAATCAACTTCAAAGATATTGCAGTTTGTTGGGGTTTTAAGTAATTTATTTTATTTTAATTAATATAATTATATAATTTCCCCTTCTCTTTCTTCCCCCGCAAACCCTTCCCATGCCCTCTTAAGTTCATGGCCAATTTTTCTTTAATAATTATTGTTATTTTTGTTATAACTATTATTGTGTTACACAAACATACACAATGAAAATTACTGAGTTGCCGAGTTAATTTAGTGTAGAGTGTGTGTGTGTGTGTGCGTGTGTGTGTATGTGTGTGTTTAGGACTGACCACTTGGTGTTGGATAACCAGCTAGGGGAAGGAAAATTCTTCCTTCCTAAGTAGTTCTTAAATGCCATAGCTCTTCATCTAGAGTTGGAGGCCCTGTGAGATTTTCGCCATCTATACTGGTATGTCAACGGGTGCCATCATTCAGGTCTTGTGTGGACAGCCATATTGGTCCCTTGTCATATCTAGAAGAGGTAGTTTGAAGTGAAGAGCCTCCAGTAGGCTCACATGTTTGAGCAATTGGTCTCCAGCTGCTAGCACTGTTTGGGGAAGGTTGTGACACCCTTAGGAGATGCAGCCTCAAGAACAGGGTGGGCCTCTGTTCACTACCTGCTTCCTGAGTGTGGCTGCAATGTGACCAGCTGGTCCATTTTGTGCCACCGTGCCTCTCCAACCTTCACGGAATGTATCTCCTAGAATTCTAAGCCAAAGTAAGCCTGTTTCCCCTTGAGTTATTTGCCTCAGATATTGTGCCACAACAAGAAAAGTATCTGATGCAAGAGAAAATGTTTGTCTTGGCTCATGGTGGCCAGAAAGCAGGGGGTGGGGAGGGAGAGAGAAAAGAGACAGGAAGGATGGAGCGTGTGACTAGATCTACCTTCCCAAGGCGTGCGCACCTTCAGAGAAGTACTTCCACCCGTGAGGAGCCGCCTCCTAGTTCCTCCCATCTTCCAATAATGCCATCAAACCATGACTCCATCAATACATTGATCCATCGATTAATAACAAATTAATTCATCTTCATGATCCACTCACTTCCCCAAAGCCATACTCCTGGTCATCAAGGCTTCAACACCTAAGTTTTGCCAGGCTATTGCATATGCAAACCATAACACACTAATGAAACCAATGGTTTGGGCTACAGAGATGACTCAGCCATTCAGAGCACATCCTGCTCTCAGAGAGGACCAAGGTGCAGTTCCCAGCATCCACAGCCAGTGGCTCACAGCAGTCTGTACCTCCAGTTCTAGGGGACCTGGCATCCTCTGACCTCTACAGGCTCCTGCATACATGCAGCACACATAAACTCACACACGCATGCACGCATACATACACTAAATAAATAAATCTAAGATGTATTCTAGTGGTTATGATTTCTTTCAAAAACTTAAATATTTTATGGCATTATGCTCTACTTGGTTGGCTTCCAATGAGAAGCCGGATGCAATTACCATCCATTCCTTCTAAAGTGTTGCTCTGCCTTCTCCGACACCCCCACTTCTCAATTCCTCGGTGGCTTTGTGTTTCTCTTCGGTTGTCTGTACTTACACAGTAAGCCGAGGCATAGAACACAGCGGCTGACGCAGTTTATACCGCTGGTTCCAGGATAGCTTGCAGGGTGCAAGCTGTTCGTGTTCACCGTGATGACGCGTACGGTCCCTTTCTCTGTGTCCTCTCCTGTTCTTGTATTCCATTATGTGAAGGTCACACTGTGTGCACAGGAGGAATGTGACAGATTTTTTTTTCTTTTTTCTTTTCTTTTCTTTTTTTTTTTTTTTGAGTGAGAGAATAGAGTCTCATGTAGCCCAGACTGACCTCAAAATAACTATGTAGCCCAAGGTCGACCTTGAACTTCTGATTCTCCTGCTGTGATTTAGACCCCACCACTGTGCCTGGTTTTATGTGGTAGCGGAGACTGAACCCAGGGCTTTGTGCATGCTGGGGAAGCACCTTACCAGTGAGCTATGTCCCTAGCCTGGGAAGCATGAATTCTAAGCCATGTCAAAGCTGAAACAGGAAGTCCCCCTAAAGCTGCTAGTTTTGAACTAAGACGGGGTGGAAATACAAGAAGGGGAGTGGGAAAGTATGTGTACCAACGCCGGGGACAGAAAAAAGCGAGAAAGCAAACGTACCTCAGGGGCTCAGAAAGGATGAGAGTCGTGGGATCTGAGTCCCTGCAGACATTGTTGGAAACCAAGAAGTCTGGGCTCCATGGCCTTTCAGTGGTTCCTGGGCCCCAGCAGTCAGAGAGCACAGTGTGGAAACTATGATTATGTTGTACAGTGGTTTTCCTCTGTGCCAGGGGCCTGGCTAAAACCCAGAGAGTATCAAAGAAAGGCTTGTTGACAGAGGGGAGCACTAAGAGATTCTAAAGAAGTGTTAGGAAGTAGGCCGCTCAGAAGCCTCAGGAAGTCCCTGAAACTTACTGCATGCACAGGGCCCCTCCCTCCCGAAGGCTGCATAAGCAGTAAAGAGGGCTGAGAACAAAGAGACACGTCTGACTTGTCAGGCTGCTGGCAGCTCATGGAGGGAGCTCCGGGTCCCAGCTTTTATGAGTTGCCCCCATGGTCTTGTAAGTAACCCCTCGTGTATATTCCTGTTCATGACCCCATCCAGGGCTCATTAACTCGCCAAATTTTGCTTTTTCGATATCATCATTTTTGTCTGTTATTGTTTTCCTATTTGAGTGATCCCCAGACATGGTGTCACACCACAGCCTGTAAGCCACAAAACCTCTACCAGACACTTTGTTTTTGCTTGTTTGTTTTGTTGTTTGGGTTTTCGAGACAGGGCTTCTCTGTGCACCTCTGTAGACCAGGCTGGCTGGGACTCACAGAGATCTGCCTACCTCTACCTCTGCCTCCCAAGGGCTGGGATCAAAGGCGTGTGCCACTGCCACCCAAGTTACCAGACACTTTATAAGTCTCATCTCTAATCATGGCAATAAAAGCCTGTGACAGCTCATTTCACAGGTGGAACAATTAAGTCCCCAATAAGAAGGCGGCGTCACCCAAACTGCCCTGCTGTGTGCAGTCCCCAGTTCCTCTCCCTCATCACGTCTGAGAATTGAGTTCCGTCACCCAGTCCTTCAAACTGACAGTTAGTGAATGTGAGCTAGGGAATGCCCACCTGTAGGCTGGTTCCTGGTCCCTCGGATGGTAACACACCGTGGGGAGCAGGCTGTGGACACGGGGCACAGGTCAGGACAGTGACAGTGATGATGCTAAGTATTACAAGGAAGTGCACGGACAAAGACTAAAAAACAACAGCATAGGAAGTACGGCAATCTTAAGCAGGCAAAATGGCTCAGTGGGTAAAGGCGCTTGCTGTCGAGCCTGATGACCTGAGTTCAATCCCGGAGACCGTCGTCTTGGTGGAAGAAGAGAATTGATTCTTACTGGTTCATGTGTACCCATTCTCTCACACAGACAAAACAAAGAAATGAAAGAAATTCTTACAAAGCATAAGGACTGAAAAGAAGTAGGAATAAAGCCATAATGCAGGTATAGGAAACACCAATAAAGTAAGGTTCATAAGAGAAGAGAACAAAAGTACAAACCCCAGTATTTGGCTATATAAGAGGACTCTTTCCCCAAGTGACGGTTTATAAGAGAGGCCTTGGTAGAGGAACCAGCTGTCGCCAAGCACAGAGCCAGGCGAATTACCTCAGTTTTTATGTCCCCTCAAAAGTTCTCATCACGAGCAAGGCGTGGTGCCCCAAATGGTCATCTCAGTACTTGGGGGGTGAAGGCAGAGGGAGCAGAAGTTCACCTTCAGCGAATTGGAAGCCAGCCTGGGACTGCTCTCTCCACAATGAATCCTAACTTACCCATCAGAGCTGTGCGGCAAACCCTGCTGCAGCTCCCTGCCGTCTCACAGCTCACCTGACTTTTCTCCATCTCTCTCGCGCTCGCTGCTTTAGCGTCGTTTGCTTGAGACACGCCCGTGCAGTGTTTGCAGACCGACTATGGTTGTATGTGTCCTAGACACGTGGAGGCTTTTCCTTGTCATTATTACACAAGAACACGGGATACCAACTAGCTATGTAATACGGATGGGGTTGCCATATGCACGAGGAGCCACGGATAGTGATTCTTATCTGTCAGCTCCAGCACTCAGGAGGCTGAGACAGGAGGATCAATGTCAGTCAAGACCATCCTGGGCTACAGAGTGAGTTCAAGCCTAGCCTGGGTTACAGAGTAAGAAATTTCTCAAAGGTATGATAAGATACAGGGTTGGAAAGATGGCTCAGTAATTAGGAGTACTAACTGCTCTCCTAGAGGGTCTGGGTTCAACTCTCAGTACCCTACATGGCGGCTCATACCATCTGCAACTCCAGTTCCAGGGGATCCAATGTTTGGCACCTGAGGAAGCCAGAAGTGAGTTTCCAGACACACACACACACACACACACACACACACACACACACACACACGGGCAAAACACTCTTACACATAGAATAAAATGAAATAATATTAAACAATAAGATAGACACACATTTGAGGACATGCATATATAATACATTTTGTTTAAGGAACTTGAGTGTAGACTTCAGCATCTCCCAGGGCCCAGGAACCAACCCCCTGAGGGTAGCAATGATGAATGCAGATGTTTGGAACATGTCAGCCTGTTCTCCAGGGATCTCCAATATGAATTCAAGAAACAAGACCCATGGACCACCTGGAGCCAAGGACCCAAGCCCAAGTCCAGCCTGAATATCTGCCCAGCTGTGCACGTCCCTAAGCTCCTGAGTTTCTCCGCTCTAGGATAAGATGAGGTCTTTAAGGAAGAGCACTTCGACAGTCTTCATAGCTGCCGCTGGGAATTGGTTTCTTACGTTCGAGGAGAGTCCAGAAAGGACTACGTCTTCGGTTAACGACTCATTGATTAAGACAGAAGTGGCCCAGTTATCCTCAAGCTGTTGTGCTCTCCCTGCAAATCTCATTATTCTGTTTATAATCACAAGTATAAGAACAATGAGCTTCGATGTTCTCTAGCTAATGAGCAATCAGCTTGTCTTGAAGACACAGGAATCCCTCAGAGATCATTTGCAAATGTAATTCATTACATTCCCTTAAACACTTTCAACTGCATTGTAAATTTAGCACGCTGGCTGCCTCTCTCTCACAAGTACTTTGGTTGTCAAAGCCTCGAGCAAACTACGACCTTAGCAAGCACAATCCTCCAGGCACTCGGTTGTAAATCTAGAAAACAAAACGTATTTCTGTAGTGAAGCACCAGTTTCCTTTACAAGTCCAAGGAGAGGTGGGAATGTTACTGCCCATGTAGACTGCCAAGTATGAAGGCTGGGCAGGTGATTCCATCAGTAAAGTGCTTGTTTTGCAAGCATGGGGACCTGAGTTCTAGCCCCCAGGACCCACATTTTTAAGAAGCTTGATGTGATGGCTCTTGATGTCCCAGCAATGGAGTAATGGTGACATGTGGGTCTCTGAGGGTCACTTATCAGCCAGTCTAGCCTACTTGGTGAGTTCCAGGCCAGTGAGAGACCCTGTGTCCTCTGACCTCTACACCCAAGTGCACATGTGCACACACACCTCCACACATTAATTAAAAACTAGAAGCATCAGCAATCCATCCATCCTTAATGTGCTGTGAACAGCTTAACACAGGGACCACTCCCAAACCTAACATGGAGTGTTTTGGTTCTCGAGGGCTTAGCTTGTTCATAGCTGGCACAGTAAAACTTCGCTAGGGAAGAGAGGACACTCAGAGACAACGTGAACTGTCCCCAGCAGGCCAAGGGGCCCGGGAACTGGTGACCTTGAACACACAGTATATGTTGTCACCCTGCAGTGCCTTTTGGTCAGAGGGTTAAAATTCAGGATTGTGGACCTGGCTGCCACAGTGACCAGAGGGCCCACCAGGCTGTCTGTGCAGTTACAATTACAGGGCAGGTAGATGAGCTCTGTGACTCTGACTTCCTGGGGTTGCAACCCGTCCTCATTAGGGAGGGTGCCACTGTAACCACCCTGACAGGAATGAAAATATTCTGAAGAAACGGTTGAGCCCCTCCCTCCAGTGCCAGGCCATTAGACTATGGTCTGCACGGAGTGGAATTTCCTCAGGAGTCTCATGCTGGAAGAAGGGAAAGCTGGGCCCTTGGTACCAGTCCCAGGGGAGATTTCACATGGCTGACAACTTGTCTGGACATTTTGGACTGGTGAGATGGCCCAGTGAAAATGGCACTTGCCAACCAAGCCTGACACAGCCTGATGGCCTGAGTTCAGTCTCCAGAACCCACAAAAAGGTAGAAGAGGACAACCAACCCACAGACCACCTTGCAGAGGAGGCTGGGGCAGAGATGACAGGGGACTGGGCAGAGACGATGGGGGACTCAGCAGAGATGATGGGGGACTGGGCAGAGACGATGGGGGACTGGGCAGAGATGATGGGGGACTGGGCAGAGATGATGGGGGACTGGGCAGAGATGATGGAGGACTGGGCAGAGATGATGGAGGACTCAGCAGAGATGATGGGGGACTGGGCAGAGATGATGGGGGACTGGGCAGAGACGATGGGGGACTGGGCAGAGACGATGGGGGACTGGGCAGAGATGATGGAGGACTGGGTAGAGATGATGGGGGACTGGGCAGAGATGGTGGAGGACTGGGCAGAGATGATGGAGGACTCAGCAGAGATGATGGGGAGACCAAAGCTTGACGGAGACTGCTTAGTTAGTCATCCCTCTTCCTTCCTATTGGAACCTAGCCCTCAGGACCCTGACGATGGAGTTGAGAAGGGCTGTGGGCACCACTCGTCCTCTTGTTCCTCTTCCCAATGTGGCTGTATTAACACGTCGCCTGCCTTTGCTTCTCGCTGCTACTTAACTGATTAATTGCCCTGTTAAGGGCAGGTGGCCAAGCCTGGCTTGTTAGGAGATGCCCAGCCCAGAATCTAACAGCAGAATCTCCCATTCCTTATCCAGACCCAATGTCTTCAAAAGGAGGAGCACTGTCTTGTCAGCGGTGAACGTGCTAGCTTCCGCTTCCTGCTGGGTCATTCCCGAACCCACGTCTTCCTACAGGCACATGCTGTAACCCAGCCCAGAGCAGGAACTTTTCCTGAGGTGGCCACTTGGCTTTGGTCCTCAGGCATCTTTCTCCCCCTGGTCAATCTGCCTTTCCTGAAACTCTAGGGTATTGGGAAAGAAGGAAGAGGCTCCAGAGGAGTTTGAGGGCACATTCAATATCCACAGGCAGCAGCTGGGGGGGGCCGCGGGGGAGGCAGGGGCAGGAGTGGGCACAGGGCAGGCCCCGCGTGGCCAGTCATCTTAGGAGTGGCCCCTGTGAAGATTTAACATGCCGTGAGAAAGGCCTCTCACAGCCCCAGTACAGTGAGTCAGGTCGAATTTGATTTGGGCTCCTCCCTCCCTCCCTTCCGTTCTTTTCTGAGCCAGAGTCTGGCTATGTGGCCCTGGCTAGCCTGGAACTTGCTAGGTAGACCAGACTAATGACTTCAGACTCACACAGATCCACCTGCCTCTGCTTCCCAAGTGTTGAGATTGAAGACATGTATCACCATACCCAGTGATTTTAAAGAAAAATTTAAGTATTATTTCTAGAGGCTGTGAGTCCTGTTATATTACACACACACACACACACACACACACACACACACACACACACACACACACACACACACACACACACGGGCATGAGGGCCTCCCCTGTGAAATGAGGGTGAGCTTCCACCTGCCAGGTCCCTCCAGGCTTCAGGAGGACCAGAGGGGCCCCGCTAGTTAAGACTGAGCAAGGGCGGCCCTGACTAGCAGTGTGTCGCCAGTATTTCCCATCCTGGCCAGCAGATGGCGCCACCACACCACGAAGACTTTCCCGCTCTAAGGCCACTAACTTAGAAGGCTGTTAACTGAGTAAGATGGAGTGTTTGGGAGCTGCCCCGCCCCACCAAGTAGAACTCAGGTTTTTGGGTCACCAATGTGTAGGCACCAGTGTCATATTCCAGGATCCTCCGGAAGGCCCATCTGGGAGCCTGGGAAGTTCTGTGGGTCCACAAGGCACGACTGTCACTGTTAGGCATTAGGTGTGTCCCCATGGGCACAGGGCTTAGAGCAGCCGTTTCCTAGATATGGGCTGCTCTCCAAAATGCCAAAGCTACAGAGTGGTCAGGGGTCACCAAGCCACAGACCCTGCAGGTCCAAATCGAGACCTCCCGGACTGACTCCTCCCTCCTCTGCGCTAGGAAGGAACTCTGGGTAGCCAGCCCTCAAACACAGCCACTCAGTCTCATCGATAGGGTTGGGACCCCAACTGTGACTCCTACAAAAACAAATCCTGAAGTTCCCCACGTGTGTCTAGGGCTCCAAACACCTCATGCCTCTCAGTCCTGAGGGACTAAGGCCAACACAGCCATTGCATGTGGAAACTAAGGTACAGAGGGAAGAAATGATTCACCCAAGACCTCAACAAACCACACTGCCGGAAGTTACAGCCCATAACGACTCCAGTGAGCCTCTTGGCTGTGTTCTTCTGGGGCTCAGGTCATTGTGGGAGCTGTGTGATAGCTCCTGCCACTGAGGAGTCTGGGAGAGCCTCTGTGGACACAGGCTGGGTAGGGTGTTGTGGGCCTGGGCAGGAGTCCCTCTAATTCCAGCATGGGTGACTTACCAGGAGGCACTCAGACGCCCCAGGAGGTGCCAGCCTCTACCTGTGACTCAGCACGGCCTCCTGGTAGGTCCTGATCAAGGCACAATTAAGGAGGAAGGGCAGGGAAGGAGGGGCTGTCAGGGGAGCCATTCGCTGATTGGACCAGTTCCTGGGATTGGCAGCAGGTATGGGAGCACATGGTGATGTCCCCTGTGACTCCTCACCAAGCTGCAAGCTGGCTTCGGTCCCTTTTCTGTTCTCCTGACTGGGATCGGCAGAGCGGGTAATGTCACCAATCACCTAGAATCACCACCAGAGAAAACCCATCTTTAGAAATGACAGGCACTGCCTTGTGTAAGACCCTGGCCAGAGCTGTCGGAGCCGGGAGGAGAAGAGAGAATGATGAGAATAACCTCATCCCTGTCAAGGTCAAGAGGACGGAAGGGAAGGGTGCAGGCAGCCCAGAGTCGGGCAGCGGGGGGGGGGAGGGGCTGTCTGAGAGGGCAGCAGGACAGGTGCCTCCCAGGAAGCCAGGTGTGGACTAGGGGAAGAGGGGAGACACTAGGGGAAGAGGGGAGACAGGGACGGCACTTGAGGGATGAACCCAGGGGGGCCCAGGTGTGGGATGGTGGGGTGTGGGATGGTGTGGGATGGTGGGTGTGGGATGGTGTGGGATGGTGTGGGATGGTGTGGGATGGTGTGGGGTGGTGTGGGATGGTGTGGGGTGGTGTGGGATGGTGGGTGTGGGATGGTGTGGGATGGTGTGGGGTGGTGTGGGATGGTGAGTGTGGGATGGTGTGGGATGGTGTGGGATGGTGTGGGATGGTGAGTGTGGGATGGTGTGGGATGGTGTGGGATGGTGTGGGATGGTGGGTGTGGGATGGTGTGGTGTGGGATGGTGGGTGTGGGATGGTGTGGGATGGTGTGGGATGGTGGGTGTGGGATGGTGGGTGTGGGATGGTGTGGGGTGGTGTGGGATGGTGGGTGTGGGATGGTGGGTGTGGGATGGTGGGTGTGGGATGGTGGGTGTGGGATGGCGGGTGTGGGGGCTATGTGCGGCCCAGCTACTCTGACCTCTTCCTTTACTGTTCCGTGGTGTCGCACACATGGACGTGAGGAAAGACTGCATGGGTCCACTTGTCCAGTTGATTGCCCAGCAGCTGGGTGGTCTTGGGTGAGTCATTCTGTCCCCAGGGACCCTAGTTTATCTATACTGGTGTTAAGGGACTATCTCACAGGACTGCTGTGAGGATTGTGGGCGGTTTGTAGCACGTACTCAGTAAGGGTCAGTTTTGTGTAAGTAATGACACTGCCACTTAGAGCACTTGTTACGTCCTGACTCCAGCCAAGTAGCTTAGCATTAAAACAAAAACAAAAACTCTTCATTTATTCTTTAGCAATTTTACGCATGAATCCAATGTATCTTGAGCATGCCCGCCCCCAAACCCCGCCTCCATCTTCATGTCCTCTCAATTTTTCGGTTTATTATTATCGTTTGTTTTTGTAGTCCCCCGCCGGCTGGGATACTGACTGGTCTTGTTTTGGTCTCGTGCAGGTAACTCCAACCAAACCCCAGGCTGTCCCTGAGTGCAGTGTCCTGTCCAGCATCCACAGCCCTCCCCCCACCTCAGACTCTCAGGTTCTTAACTCTTCCTTCTGTCACGGCCTCTGACCCTTGGGAGAGGAGGCTGATTCGATGAAACTGTTCAGGATTGAGTCCTCCATCTTCGACCAGCTTAGTCTCTACCCGGGGCAGGGACTTCCTGGCCCACTGATGTATGGGGACAAACACAAATATTTGGCTTCAGTGTTACAGATAAGCAAGTAGAGGCCCTAGCCAGTCACAGAGGGCCAAGGTGATGAGTGGTTTATTTACCTCCCGGGTTCCAAAGACCCACTGGGGAACGGGCCTGGGCCATGCAGGTCTCTGGCTGATGGCTCTGGAGGTTTGGAACAGGACACATGGGCGTCAGTGCTCGCCACCTCAATCTGCTGGCTCATCAGCTCTGCTGACCCTCCCCTCACCCACACACGGGAGTCCTGGTTCTCCTGTTAAAAGCTGCAGGGGCGGGGGAGCCCTTACACAGAGCGCAAATGTGTCCCTGGATTCTCCTGGAACCCAGCGCGCACAGACAGAAGTTGTGTACACAGGATTTTAGTATTTCCTCTCCGGCTCCAGCCCCAATTTGAGGGCCTGTAAAAGCTTGAACGGCGTCCAGTGCGGCGTGGTTTGCCTAAGCCAGGCTCCCGGCGCTGAGTCAAAGCCCACACAGGGACCAGGGCGCCTGGGGTGGGGTGGGGGACTATGCAAGGAGGGGCGGATGGCGGGAGGGAAGCTGCTGGGGGGTTGGAAGCACGCAGAAAGGCGCCAGCTGCGGGGGCAAGGGGGCGCAGGCGGGGACGGGGACTCTGAAGCGCCCACACGCAAATGGCCCAGCCTGCCAGGAGCTGGCTGATCTGCTGCCGAGCAAACCCCGGGGGCTGGGGCGCACTCATGGGGGGAGGAGAAGGCGTAATTGCGTGACCCCTTTGTCCCCCACCCACCCCACCTCACCCCGAGCCCGGGAAGCTTTCCCACGCTCACTGGGACAGTGGCGGGGGCTGGAGAGAGAGGAGATACAATTGGTGTTGCCAAGAGGGGAGCTAAGCGCGCTCCGGGTTCCTAACTTCTAAGCATGCCCACCCGCAGCGCGGCGTGCAAACACCTTGTGCTTGCGCTGTGCGCCTGCTCAGCTCACTGGCTCTCTGAGTCCAGGCTCTCCCCCTCTGTAAAGCCCAAGGCTGTGTGAGTGTCTCCTGTCTGTGCAACTCTAGTTTCAGCGTACGGATACGTGTGTGACGCAGGATAGAGACACACAAAATGAAGGGCTTGGAAAGGAAGAGCCCCTCACTGGGATCCAGTGTGCGTGCCTGCCGGCTGAGTCCAGAAACTGCAACACAATTGATAAAGCCGGAACTGCCCATTGAGGTCGGGCTTGTCCTGAATCCGTGGCAAGCAAGACACCAATGGTGAACACTTGGTGTCACCAAGAGGGCTGTGCTGTGGCCTTCCCGTTAACTGGATCTGCGTTCTTCTCCCATCTCTAAGTCTAACCGCGCCTCATAGAACCACCTCAAAACTAACGCATTCACAATTCACAAAAAGCAATCCCCAAAGTTGGTAAACCGGTTCACTTTTTAAACTTAGTTTTTTAAAGTGGTGGTGGCGGTGGAGAATGACAGCGGGACAAGCCACCCTAAGCTTGAACTCCTGATCTTCCTGCCCCCACCTCCCAAGTGTCGAGATGACAGGGGGCATGAGCCACCACACCCATCTTAAACCTTACTTAAGTTTTAAACTTTGCTTAATCTTTAAGGCTTGTGGTAAATGACATCCTTTGAATGGCAATTTAGAAAACCACAGGATCATACACAAGGCCACTGTAGTGATGCAATATGCCATGTCCTCTAGAAAAACCTGCCCCAAAATCTTAGGTGTGGACTTGCTTTCCCTGGTGGCCATTCATGCCCTCTGTCTCTGTCTCTCCCTCCCTCCATCCTTCTCTCCCTCTCTCCCTTCCCCTTAGTTCCTGTCTCCTCCCGCCTTGCATCTTAACTCTACTTGATGAACTCTCTAAGTGATTCACTCTGACTTGTCTTGAAATTCTTTTCTGTAGTTCAGTCAAGGACCCCACTTTAACTTAACACGGATTCCCCTTTGCTGGGGGGGGTGCATTTGGATTATTGGTGGCAGCCAGCCACTCGGTGAGCACGGTAGCCTCTGCACCCAGCTCAGCTCAGCTCAGACCTGGGCCTCCCCAGCAGAAGCCAGGAAGTCCAGAGGCCCTGAAAACCAAGCATGTGTTCATGTGTGCAAACGTGTGGTGACTGGCGCTGAATCTGACCTGAACAGAGCTTACTGTCGGCTGCAGGTGACACATGTCAGGCCATCGGGACCCTGCTACCTGGGAACCCACATCTGCGAACATTGGTTCTGACACATTTGTCACCAGGGCCGTCCCCAGGCTGGGATGAAGCTGCCAGTCTAATAAACAGCATGACATCACAGGACTTTTCTAGTCCCCCCTGGTCAAAGCAAACCCGCAATGTCCTGGACCCAAAAGCCCCTGAGAGGAAGTGGTGAACAGGCAAAATCTCTCACGGTGGGCAGGGTGGCCCTGACATCCATCTTGGGAGCATCTTGAGGGACTGATGGAGTGTGGCACCTCCGTACACGGGTGCCCGCGAACAAAATGACCCCCAGGACATCCTTCTTTGGGGGAGGGCCTGAAGGGTTTTTTCTTTGAAATAATTAGAAATTCATAGAAAAGTACAAAGAACAGGGAGTCCCAGCACTCCTCACCCAGCTGCCCTCGATGTCTGTCATTGCTGTGTCCTCGTTTGCCTATTGCTGTGAGAAAGACCAAAGAAAACCCTTTCCTGGGGAGGAAAGGGTTTATCAGCTTGCAGTTGCTCTCACAGCCAGGGAAGGAGGGAAGGCAGGGCCACAAGGCTTGGGGGACACGGAGCTGCTGCTACTCAGGGCTTCTTCGTTCTCTCCTTTTATCACCAGGGCAACCTGCCCCTGGGGTGGCACTGCCTGCATCAATCGTTAATGAAGAGAATGCCTCCACAGACTTGCCTGCAGGCCATCTTATAGACTCGCTTTCTCAACCCCGACTCCCTCTTCCCAGGTGAATTGACCTCGTGTCAAGACGACAATAAGCAAATAATTAATAAATAAATAGGATCCGTGTACCAGGGAACAGTATCTAAACTAGGAATTGTACATTGGTACAGCCCCAAGAGTATGCTTGTCCACCTCATATTCTCTGTCTCTGTCTCTTTCTCCCTGGGGGAGGGGGGCAGGTTTGCTCTGTTTTGGTTTTTATGTTTTCATTATGTAATCTTGGCTGGCCTGGAACTTGCTGTGTAGCTCAGGCTGACTTCAAACTGTGGATTTCTCCCGGGAATCACGGCACACCTGTCCCTTAGCAATTCTGTAATATGCATTTCTCCCGGGTATCACGGCACACCTGGCCCTTAGCAATCTGTAATGCATACGTTTGCCCTTGACCCTTTTAAACAGTGCTCTTTTGCTCATTGCTTCCCATCTTTAGAATTGCCTTTCTATGAATTATTCCTGTGTGTCAACAGAGAGGAGGTGGAGAGGGGAAGAGCCGGAGCCAGGCCACATTCACCAAGTGGACCTGTCTCTGAGTTCGTAATGGGTGCCAGGAACGCGGGGCGATGCCCCCTGCGTCTCCCTGACACAATGCAAGCTGGCTTGGGTCCCTACTCTGTTCTCTCCGGGATCATCAGAGGGAGTAATGTCACCATTCACCCAGGCTGGTCACCAGTAGAAACCCACCTCCCTAAGCAGTGGCAAGAACTGCTTAACCCTGGGAGTCCCCGTCTAACGCTAGACTGAAGAATGGACATCCTGCTGGGCTTGCAGATACCAGGCAGACCTCACATAGAGAACTCAAAGCAGGATTCAGGAGGGGGGAGGGCAGTTCCCTCACGTTTCGGCCATGACTAAGACAACTTACAAAATAAAGCATTTAACTGGGGGCTCATGGTTCTAGAAGATTAGATTCCATGACTACCGTGGCAGAAAACAGGGCAGCAGGCAGGCATTCTGGAACGGTGTTGGTGCAGTAGCTGAGAGCTTACATCTGATCCACAATTAGGCTGGGGGGTGGGTGGGCGCTCAGTGAGGATAATGTGGGCTTTTGAGACCCCAAGGCAATCCCAAGTACCACACCTCCTCCAACAAGGCTGTGCCCCCTGTACTGGCTGGTTTTATGTCATCTTGACACAAGCTAGTCACCAGAGAGGAAGGAGCCCCGACTGAAAAATGTCTTTACAAGATCCAGCTGTAAGGCATTCTCTTAGTTAGCGATTAATTGGGAAAGGCCCAGCCCATTGTGGGCGGTGCCCTGGGCTGGTAGTCCTGGGTTCTACAAGAAAGCAGGCTGAGCAAGCAAGCCGTAAGGATCAAGCCAGTGAGCATCACGGCCTCTGCATCAATTCCTGCCTCCAGGTTCCTGCCCTGCTTGAGTTCCTGTCCATACTTCCTTCCGTGATGTGGAAGTATGAGCCGAATAAACCTGGTCCTCTCCAACTAGCTTCTCAGTCGTGGTGTTACGTTGCAGCAATGGAAACCCTAATTAAAGACACCTCCTAATCCTTCCCAAATGTGCCACCTGCTAGGGATCGAGTATTCAGACACAGGAGCCTATGGGGGCCATTCTCACTCAAACCGCAAGTATTCCTGTTTGCTTTCTATTGCTATGAGAAAGACCGTGACCACGGTAATCTGGGGCGGAAAGGGTTTCTAGCCCATCACTAAGGGAAGTCAGGGCAGGAACTCGAGGCAGGAGCTGAAGAGGCCACGGAGGACCCCTGCTGACTGGCTTGACCTCCATGGCTTGCTCAGCCTTCTTTCTTACACCACACAGGACCACCTGCTTAGGGGAGCTCTTCTTACAGTGGGCTCCTGTCCCCATAAATCATTTATCAAGAAAATGTCTTACAGACTTGCCCGCACACTGATGTGGAGGTTTCTCAATTGGGGTTTTGACTCCCAATTAACTCAAGTGCTGTGGCTTCAATGAGACCCCCATAGTCTCAGATTTGAATGCTTGGCCCCCAGGTAATGGAACTGTTTGGAAAGAATTCGAGTTGTGGCCTTGTTGGAGGTGTGTCCCTTTGAAATCTCAAAATCCCATACCAACACACACACACACACACACACACACACACACATGCACACACGCACACGCATACGAGCACACGAGCACACACGCCCACCTCCCACCTGCTGCCTGTAGATTAGGATGTAAAGCTCTCTCTCAGCTACCGCTCTGTGGCATGACTGTCTGCTTCCTACAATGACGACCATGCTCCAACCCTCTGAAAATGTAAGCAAGCCCCACAGCTTTTAAGAGTAGCCTTGGTCGTGGAGTCTCTTCACAGCAATAGACTACGACACTCTAGTCTGTGTCTTGAGTCGAAAAAAATAAAACCTTACCAGGATAACAAGCATTTGTGAGAATGGTCATCTCGGAATGATTAGGAGACATCAGCCCCGGATGAGAATCCACTGACACACATCGACTGGACCGAGCAGCCACTCACTTTGGAGGCTGGCTATTCCTTGGGATAAAATTTGGTTGTTCAGAGAGAAACCCAGAGCTTCCAAAATTTTATTCCCATTACAGCACATGGAGATGATGACAGCACTTGTAACGTTCACTGGATGTGCTGGCTAGTTTTTATGTCAACTTGACACAAGCTAAAGGTCATGTGGGAAGAAGGAATCTTAATTGAGAAAATTCTTTCGTAGGATTAGCCTGCCGGCAAGTCAGCGGGCCATCTTCTTGATTTGCAGTTTGTGGGGGGAGCCCAGATCACTGTGGGTTGGGGTGGTGCCCTCTCTGGAAAGATGGTCCTGGACGGTATAACAGATGTTCTATCGCTGAGGGAAGTCAGGGCAGGAAATCAAGGCAGGAACTTAGGGACCTCAAGGCAGGATTTGAAGCTGAAGCCAGGGAGGATCCCTGCTTACTGGCTTGTTCAGCCTTCCTTACTACGGTATCCTGCTTGGGGCTGGCACAGCTCACAGTAGGCTTGCTTCCTGAGCAAGCCAGCCAGGGTGCTAAAGTCCTCAACAGCCTCAGCTTCAACTCCTGCCTTGAGTTCCTTCCCTGATGACTACACACCGTAAGATGAAATGGACCCATTCCTCCCCAAATTGCTTTGGTCATAGTGTTTCTTTACAACAGAAATGCTAAGACACTGGGTAAAAGGGCATGGCTGTGTCTTAATCTATTAGAGCGGCTTAAAAACAAACCAGCAAAAACAACTCAGAAATGTCATAAATGTCAGCTTTCTTCTGACAGTCCTGGAGGCTGAGGAGTCCCCCTGGGAGGTGGGGGTGAAGTACAGGAGTAGAGTTAGCGTGTAGGGATCCCTGGGTTCAATTCTTAGCATTGCAAAAACAAAACAATACCAACAGTATCAGGAGGAGTAGAGGAAGAGGACAAGAATGAGGAAGTACAGGAAGAGGACAGGAGAAGGAGGAAATAGCCAATGTATCATTGTGTCAGCAGATTTGGAGACCGCTGATGGCTTGCTTTCTAGTTCATGGGTGGCATTTTATCGCTGAGTCCTCAGATGGTGAAAGAGGGGACATCTGGCCTCTTCAGCCCCCTAGAAATACACTAAATCTCATTCCTGAAAGCTCTTGTCTCATCTCATCATACCACATAGGTTTTAACACATGAATTTGGGATAGACACAAATACAGACAAAAAATAATGTATAGTAGGCTGCTTGAGTGCCGACAACTACCCCAGGACAGAGGCTATAGCTTCACACACATGCAGCTCATCTGTAGCACATAAGAAGGCTCAGCATTGGTTTTAAAGTGCTGATGTAATTAATATAAATGTTTACTTATCTTTACATATCTTTATCTGAGCTACTATTCTGCTACGTTGCATGATGCCTTCAAGAATCCAGACCCCAACCATGTCATTGCTTTTCTCATCCCCAGCATATTGTCCTCACCGGTAAGACGTAAGTTGGCATAATATATGCATCCACCATCCATCCAGAGGGTAAGGAGGAAGGAACGGTCAACCTAGCCCTTGCAGAGCACACATTAGTTGTCTTATTACTTCAAATAATAGCAAAACATACTTGTTAAAGGAATAACAATAAGCACTTGTTAACTAAGATTCTGTGGGCCAAGAATTTGAAAGCTATGGACAAGGTGTCTTACAGGATGGCAGCCTTTGGAGTCATGACTGGAGGTGAGGTTTGCTTCTAAAGTGGCTGATTCAGGCAGAAGACCTCAATCCCTTGCTGAAGGGCCCGTCAATAGGAGTGCTTCATGGCTTTCATGACGGGGCAAATGGCTCTTTCCAGGTGACTGTAGGCTGTCACAATCATGATGCTATTCAACTGCGTTTTTCATCCAACCATATTCTATGAGCACCCCCATATTCTATGAGCACCCCCATATTCTATGAGCATTCTATCAGGGGCCGGAAGTAAGTCTGTGTTTCTAGTTTGTATCTCTATGGGGACCTGAATGAGAATGGCCCCCGTAGGCTCCCGTATTTGATATTTAGTCCCTGTTAGCTCTTAGTACTGCTCCAGAGCCACGCTGCCATGCTCCCCATCATGATGGGCATAAACTCTTCTGAAATGTAAGCAAGCCCCCAACCAAATGCTTCCTTTTACAGTTGCCTTGGTCATGGCGCCTTTCCACAGGTAGAACGGTGGCCAGGACAATCTCCTAAAGACGAATACGTTCTCTTCTTCCACATCCCCTTTCCCGCACCCTCCTAGCACAGCTGGATATCTTCTTCTTCCGTGGCAAAAACTACAGTCATGTCTCATTTTTCTCTCACAGCAACAGGTGGGCTTACACCCCGCAGTCGATAACTGTCCTAGATTCATTTCTATGGCTATGAGCCTGTCAGCTCTGAGGCATGCCAAGTGTAAGGGAGACAAGAGGGACAGGACCAGGGCCTCGTTAGACAGACTAAGCCAGCAGACAGAGTAGCAAGGCATGAAATTACAGCTGGGAGCTAGAGCGATGGCTCAGAGGTTAAGAGTGCTTGTTGCTCTTTCAGAGAACTGGAGTTTGGTCTCTAGAACACATATCAGGTGATTCACACCACCCGTGACTCCAGCTCCAGGGCATCTGGTGCGTTCTTTTGGCCTGTGTGGGACCAGGAAAGGTTTAATCTAAGCATCCATGGTGGTGGTCCTGGTTCTAAGGTCTGGAGGGGAAGAGAGATTTCAGAACATGCTCTCAGCACTAGCAATGATATCTAATGCACATTCTGACCATGCTCTCGGCTCAGGAAGGAATGGTGAAGGGTTTAGGGGTTGGGAGTACAGCTTATTCAGTTGAATATTTACCTATCATATATGAATTCCTGAATTAGATTCCAAGTACCAAATGAAGTGCCAAACCCAGCACTGGGAAGGTCAAGACAGAAGTTCAAGGGCATTTTTGGTTGCCTACAAGTTCAAGGTCAGCCTGGGATAGGAGACTCTCGGTCTCAAAAAACTAGGAAAGACTAAAGAAAGTGGTTGGTTGGTGATGTCTGTAAGGGTACGGGAGGGTGATGCGATGGCCAAGCCCATCACTTCTGGGGCTCTTCAGACTCCTTTTTCCACTGAGTAAGAAAAAAATTATCTCCAACTCCACCCTTCTCATTTTGGCTGACCCACCGATAGACTTTCTATACACAGAGCTTTTTTATGCAGTTGTAATCAAAAGGTACGTCCTAATTGTAAATGCTTTTTCCACTTGGCAGTACAGGACTTTCCTATGATTGTTTCTTAATGTGATTTCTCTTAAAGCAACACAACCCCTCATTATAGAGAACTAATAAAGGTTTTAAAGGTTGGAGGAGCAACTCATTTGGTAGAGTATTTACCCAGGAGGCATGCAGCCCCGGGTTTGATCACTAGCCCCCATAAACCAGATGTGACGGCATAGCCCTGTACCCCGGTCGGTACTCAGGAGGTACAGGCAGAAGGTTGAGAGTTCAAAGTCATCCTTGGCTGCATGGTAAGTTCAAGAGCAATCTGGTCTATGTGAGAGCGCATCAAAACAAAAGAGGTTAACAATTAGTAAAGCTTGCTTTAAAAGCTTGAAAGCGCCGTGCATTCGGAAAGTCCATCAGGGACTCCACAGCTTGTCAGCCGGTAGAAAACCAGGAGGGTTCTCCCACTAGGGAAATGGTTCTGGAATTTTCCTGAAGTGTCAAAATTAAAAGTCACTCTTCCCCTTCAAAAGCATGGGCAGACACTACGAACAAGGCCATCACCAGAAACAGAGGCTGATGTGCTCAATAAACATGAGAGAACGTTCTCTTCTATTTCTCAGAAAGAAAAAAAAAATGAGGGTTAAAACAATGAGATGTCTCCCCTTCCCTGGAAGATTGGCAAACGTTCAAGTGTGACAATGTCTAGGCCAGGCAAGGGAATGGGCACACATGGCTAGAACCTCTTGGGAAAGTCATTTGGGGTTGCTGATGGACATTTCTCATGTTCTGTAAGAACAATCACACACCCACTCCACTTCCAGATGAAAACCCCAGAACATGAAGACAGATCTTTACCGAAACAGCCACTCATTTGTTCAATGCATAGCTGCTAATCAGCCATGGCGGGCCACCCACCATTTGATACCAGGAATACAGCAGAGAACAAAACTGACTCCTGACAAGTTTGGTCAACCATGGGAGTGGCTGAGATGCAGGATGGATATGGGGACGGGGTGGATAAAGAGGACGGGTGGATGAGAGGCAGGATTTAAGTGTGTGAGGGCTGGCTTCCTGGAGAAGACACATGTGTTACTTTTCTTGCTGCTATGACAAAAGTGACTTAAGAAAGGGTCATAATTTTAGCTTCAGCATCAACTTGACACAAATCTAGGGTCACCGGGAAAGAGGGAACCTCAGCTGAACCCTGGCCCGTGGGGTACTTTCTTCATTGCTGATTGATGTGGGCAGGTCCAGTCCACCATGGGTGTTACTATTCATAGGTAAGCAGGGCGAGGCTGTGTAAGGGAGAAAGTCGATTATGGGCCTGAAGCCAGCCAGTAAGCAGAGTCTCCAGTGGTGCCTGCCCCGGGCTCCCGTCGTCCTGGCTCCCGTCCTGGCGCCTCTCTGCCATGGGCTGTAACTTCTAATACGAAATAAGATGAAATAAACCATCTCCCCCACAAGTTGCTTTTAGCCATGTTGTTTGTCATAGTA
This sequence comes from Cricetiscus sungorus, assembly GCA_030556225.1. Classification (NCBI taxonomy): domain Eukaryota; kingdom Metazoa; phylum Chordata; class Mammalia; order Rodentia; family Cricetidae; genus Cricetiscus; species Cricetiscus sungorus. The sequence goes on along the minus strand of JANBXA010000202.1, from coordinate 9,706,622 downwards.
ACAGAAAGCAACCTAGGGCAGGGAGGGTCTATTTTGGGCCATTATTTTCGGGGACAATCCATCATGATGACAAAAGCATGAAGGCAGGCGTGAGAGGAGGCAGCTGATCACTCTGAGTTCACACTCAGCCATCGGAGCTGTGGGTGCCGGTGCTCCGCCCACGTCCTAGCCATGGGATGATGCCACCACACTCAAGGTGGGTCTTCCTCCTTGGTTAACCATCTCTGGAAATGTTCTAAGAGCCACGACCAGTGATTCTATATTCCATCTGGTTGACAAGACTCAACATCACAATCGACATTTAACTGAAGAACAGAAGATGAGGGAACCAGCCATGGGGACATTTGAGACTGTCCTGGTTAGAGTTTCTATTGCTGTGGTGAAACACCAGTGTCCATAAACAACTTGGGGAGAAAAAGGTTTATTCCGGGTCATACTCCACAGCTGAGGGAAGTAAGGGCAGGAACCTGGAGGCAGGAGCTGACGCAGAAGACATGGAGGGTGCTGCTTACTGGCTTGCTCCCCATGGCTTGCTCAGCCCGCTCTCTTTTAGCACCCAGGGCCACCAGCAAAGGAGTGGCATTGCTCAGTGTGGGCTCTTCCACGCCAATAATCAATTGAGAAAATGCACTACAGACTTGCCTAGGCCAGGCGTCTTCTCCAGTGACAATCCCTCTTTCCAGATGACTCTAGCTTGGGTTAAATCAACATAAAACTGACCAGCACAATAAAAATTGCTAATGCAAATCTTAGAGGCATGGTGAGTCTGCTGTGCCAAGAGACCCACGCAGTGGGGGCTGGAGCTCAGTAGATAGAGACCTTGACCAGAGTCATAGACCTATGCCAGCTTCTCAGCGCCGTGCAAACCAGGTGCAGTGGAGAAAACCTGTAATCCCAGCACTGAGAAGGCGGAGACGAGAATCAGACGTTCAAGTTCAACCTTGGATATATGTGAAGTTCAGGCCGGCCTGAGTTATGAGACTTTATGTTAAAACACACACACACACACACACACACACACACACACACACACACACACACACACGGGAGGGGTATTAACACATGGTAAGTTCCAGGAGGGGCAAGGGGCAAACGCCACAGTGCTTGGAGGTGACAGTAAAGACTCAGCTTTACCGTGAACAGAACCAGGGAACGTCTGGGACGGGGCATGGAGCCAATGATGGAGGCTTTAGGGAGGGGCGTGTTTGATGAGGACTAACGCACTTCAGGCTTGAGCACTGCACCTGAACATCTGTAGAAGAGCAAAGCATGGGGGTGCCGGTCGGGAGGGTCCGTCGCCGTGGGTGGGCTCTGGGGTCTTCCCTCAAGGAGGGAAGCAGAAAGGACTTGGACTGCAAGCGGGCAGCAGGTGACACAGCCTTGAGCAGCTGCACACAGGCAGCTGTTTCTCTAGAACAATGGGACGCCCTGTGTCCTTCCTTGTGTCCCAGAGGCCTCTCACCCAGGGCCAGGACAAAGCAGGTCCCTTCATTAACCGTCTTCGGCAGAACAGGCTCACCGGCTGAGGCTCCTGGGAATAGCGCTGGACTTGGAAGAGGAAGACAGTCCCTGACTTAAGGCTTGACCAGAGGAAGGACACAGCCCTGGGAGGGGCCAGGCCAGATGAGGCCAGAGCTGAGTGGAAAAGCAGACAGAACAAAATGCCTCTTCCTTCCCCCTGCTGCGGTGCCCGGCAGAGCGGGGGCGGGGTGGGGGGGGTGTAGTGGGGGGTCTGCTTGAGTTTTAATTGCTGGGGATTCGACAGATACTTTCTAGTGAGATAGAATTATACAGTGAGGCTGCATTATCCTGTTTCCCAAGGGAGAAATGCAGGCTTAGAGAGGGACTAATTTGCTCAGGTCACCCAAACAGAGGAGGCTGGGAACCACACCAGGCTTCCGACACCCGAGACAACACACAGTCACCAACATCAACACACTTGGGAGACCAGGCTGGGAAGGGGAAGCAGGATGCAAAGAAGGTAAAATGGTTCCAGATGGAGGACGAGAAAGAGAAGAGAGACCTGGGCACCTGTGGAGGGGAAGGACCGTGACGAGAACAGCTCAGCCCAGGCGGCAGAGGAGGTAGAGTTGTGTGAGAAGGTAGGCCTGGAGATCAGCCTCTGGCCCTCAGACAGACAGACAGATACACACACATACACACTCTCACACACACACTCACACTCATACACACACTCACACACTCTCACACACTCTCACACACTCTCACACACTCACACACTCACACACTCACACACTCTCACACACTCACACACTCTCACACACTCACACACTCACACACACTCACACACATTCACACACACTCACACACTCACACACACTCACACACACTCACACACTCACACACACTCACACACACTCACACACTCACACTCTCACACACTCACACATCTCACACACTCACACACACTCACACACACTCACACACTCACACACACTCACACATTCACACACACTCACACACACTCACACACACACACTCACACACACTCACACACCCACACACACTCCTGACACCATCACACACTCCTGACACCATCGCACCCTCTGAACAGCTTTGGCTGGAGAAGCACACGACTTCCTGTTTCCCGTCATGGTGCTGAGCCAGTTCCCAGAGCCTTCTTCATTTCATGCCTAGAACACAGTTTACTTCATGTTCTGCTCCCTGTCATGAATCTCTACCCAGCTCTGTAGAATAGCCAGGGCCGGAGGTGAGGTAGGCAGGGCCCTGTGGGCTCACTGCTCACCCAGCAGCATCTCAGACAGCAAGAGGTGACTTGCCTCTCAGGCACTGACATACACACACTCACACACACACACACACTCACACACAGAGACACACACTCACACACAGAGACACACACATACACACTCACACATACACCACAGAGAGACACACACAGACACACAGACACACACACACACACCACTCACACTCACGCACACAGACACACACACATGCACCACTCACACACACACAGACACACACACACTCACACACACACAGAGACACACACACACACAGACACACACATACACACTCACACATATACCACAGAGAGACACACACAGACACACGGACACACACACACACACCACTCACACTCACGCACACAGACACAGACACATGTACCACTCTCACACACACACACAGACACACACACACACTCACACACTCACACAGACACACACCACTCACACTCACACACTCACACACTCACACAGACACACACCACTCACACTCACACACTCACACACTCACACAGACACACACCACTCACACTCACACACACACCACTTACACACACACAGACACACGCAGCACTCACACTCACACTCTCTCTCACACACACACACACACACACACTCACACACACACACACTGCCCTGTGTCTGTCCTGGGAGATAAGCCAGCTGTACTACCTCCTGCCCAGCCTGCCTGGCAGTCAGGGAGCTAGCCACACGAATCAATGTGCTATGAAGGAAAAGGAGAACCCAGGAAGACCCACGGGGGTGAAGTCCTAGGCCCAGGACCTGGAGAGGTAACCTTCAATCCGAATAGAAGAATGACCACTTCTTTTTAAATTATTTTTACTCATGTGTTTATTTGAGAGAGGAACTTTTCTAAAAAAGGTATTTTCTCTCCTACCTGGTGTAACTGAGGGATTGACTTGGCAGTGTCCCCTCCACCTGCTGTTCCCTGGCCTGGATGAGCATTTACACCGATTCCTCCAGAGGCTCTGGCCTCTTCTGTGTTAAATCTCTGGGTAGCGTCCTGCCGCCCCCTCCTGTGTGCTGATCTCCCAGGAGCAGAGGCAGAGGCTGCCTAAAGAGAACAGGTGGCCCTCAGGCTCCGCGGCTCAGCACTGTGTGGGGAGTTTTCATCTGAGTCCAAAACAAAACAAGGCAGCTAAAAAGTGGACGGGACAGCACTTAGCTGGGGACCCCGGGCTCTCGAGGGAGCCCACTGCCTGCTTCTGCTCCCGAGTGTCACCATGGGGTTGAAGCCAGGCCCTCAGATTCCCAGAAGGACTCGGTTGGTCTCATGTCACGGAGGCTGTTCTGGGTGTCTGTCTTCTCACTTGCTAGAGGGCCATGGTGTCTGTCAAGGGACACTTAAGCCACTGGTCTTCACGTCTGCGTCCACAAGGGGAACAATGGGAGAGACTAAACGAAGACAGTCATCAGAACATCAAGACGGTTATAGTAATGGAACCTAAAGCTTCATGGAGACAGGGGATGGGACAGCACAGGCTGCCACCTCCTGGCCAACCGCTCCCTTGGGCTTGGCTCCTGGGTCCTGTGCCCCAAACCAAGGGAGGTAACCCCGGAAGGTCACACCAGAGCTGAGATTGCCGGGGCCAGCAATGTCACGTGGCCTGTGGGATCCGAAGGCATGCACACTAGGTAAGCACTCTACCAACTGAGCTGGCTCACTCCCGGACCTGCAGTTCTTAATTATTTCTAAAAAGTATGTGTGAGGGCTGCAGAGGTAGCTTAGTGTTTAGGAAGGCTCGTTATGCAAGCACAAGGACTGGAATTTGAACCCTAACCCACATAAAAATTCTGGCGTGGCCTCGTATGCCTTGAACCCCAGCACTGAGTGGGACAGACACAGGAAGACACTGGGGCTCCAAGTTCCAGGCTCAGTGGGAGAGCCTGCATCAAAGAGACAAGGTGGACAGTGAGACAGGAGAACACTCCCTCCTCAGGCCCCCGACACACCCGTGCACATGTATACATATGCATACACGAACACACAGGCCCCCGACACACCCGTGCACATGCATTCTATAAGCATACATGAACACACACAGACACACACACATGCATATACAGATGCACGTGTGCACACACAGTGTGTGTGGTGTATATTGCGTGCCTTTGTGTGTATGTAAGAGAGGAATTTCTGGGAACTTCTGGTTGTAAGAAGAACTTCTGGAAATGCAATCCCACAGGATGAAAGCCTGCTGTCTGTGGGCCAGATGGCTTTGAAGATGGCGTGGGGCATGGCCTCGCTGCTTCTGCATGCTGGGGAGGGGCATCCTTTGCTCTTCTCTCTGTGGTCCATCTGCTGCCTCCGAACCAGTCTTCAGTACAGGGTACCTGGGAGTGGGAACGTGGCTGGTCTAGGAACCCTCAAGCCTCCTGGAGATGAGACCGAGACCCTCACCCAGCTGAGGCAGGGGACCATCCATGCTAGCTGCCCTCCTGCCTCATTGGGCACCCTACATTATAGTTCTGTTTTGGGGCCTGGGACATGAGAATAAAAAGACCAGATTTCAGCCTTAGGGTGAGTCACAGCCCAGACATGCGGCGTTGGGGAATTACAGCTGCTGGGACTGTGATGAGAAGAGTCCCATACATGCGGACACCAAGGCAATGGCCTGCTCATTGCGATTGTCAATGTTGTAAACTTTATCACCAACAGCAAACACTAACAGCTGTCGGCCGCTGCCTCGTATGGGCCCTGCTTCGGGGACATGGGATAAGGAAGGAATTGGCCAGGGGAGGCGGCTGAAGAAAGGGCCACAGGGAGCTGACCCAAGAGACCAAAGGCAGAGATCTGGGGGTGTTAGTCCTGAGTTGTCAGGGATCTGGGGTGTGAGTGGGCTGTGCCTGCTTCCCTGGGGTGATGTTTTTATTTGTATGTGAAAGGAAAATTGTGCCCCATGCAAGAAGCCAGGTCATTGCTGCTGGATGAGTCTGACCTCTCCATCAGCCCCAGGGAGTTCCCAGGGGAGCCAGAGGCCCGGCAGCAGGCAGAACTGCTCAGTTAGACCCAAAAGGAACTCTTCAGTGTCTCAAGCGCAGGGCTCCAGAAAAGAACCTCCCTCCGTGGGAACCACAGGAAAGGGCACAGGGACTCGAGAAGGACTGATGGCCTTGGGATGAGCCTCAGCGGCCCAGCTGGGAGGGGGCCTCTAATAAGTTGGGTAGAAGCTACAGATTTCAGAGATGTTGGAACAGTCTGGCCTCATTTCCTTTTCTGTTTGTTTGCTTTTGTTTCCTCTTCTTTTAAAGATTTATTTTCTTTCTAATGATGTGTCTGCTTGTGGGTATGTGCATGTGAGTATAGTGCCCACAGAGACCTCAGATCCCCTGAAGCTGAAGTCGCAGACAGCTGTGAGCACCCAGCGTAGGTACTAGGAACTTGGGTCCTCTGCAAGATCAGAGTCACCTCTCCAGGCCCAGCAGTCCTAACTTTTTTTTCCTCCTTGAGACAGGGTTTCTCTGTGTTGCTTTGGAGCCTGTCCCGGGACTTATCTCTGTAGACCAGGCTGGCCTCGAACTCAGAGATCCGCCTGCCTCTGCCTCCTGCGTGCTGGGATTAAAGGCGTGCGCCACCAACGCCTGGCTGGCCTGTGCTAACTCAGGCAGTTGGCCAGGACCACAGGCAGATGCTTGGGTCGTGGTCTCCTCCAGCAACCAGCACGGCTCTAGCCTGTGGCTCTGTTTCCTTCTGGTCCCGGGACATGGAGGTGAGTGTGACGCAGAGCGAAACCAATGTGAAAACTGTCGGAGGGCATCACCCTCCCCTCTCCCTACCCGGCCCCTAACACCCCAACCTCCTCAGCGTTCCCTTCTTCCCCGCTCCGTCTCTATCCTAAAGTGACCTCAAGGGAGAGGAAGGGACAAGGCCACCCAAAAGCGGTGTGCTGGAACGGGAAAGACGAGAGTGCGGGGCTCGGAGCCAGGCCTTCCGGATTCAAGGGCCGTCGCTGTGGATGACTGGCCCCGTCTCCTGGGGCCTTGTTTTCCTCACTCGGAAAATGACAGTAAGAGTGATCCCTGTGGCACAAAACTTGCGGTGGGGGCTAAGTGAGGAGAGAGTAGAGAGGGCTTCTCACGACACGGCCAGCCCTCCTGAGCACAGTGCATGGAGGGGGTCCCTCACCAACACTGACTCTGAAGGCCTCCCACCCCTCCCTCGCGACCCCCAGCTAATGACTGCCTGAAGTCCTGCTCGGCCCGAGTGCACTCCACACACACCAGGGTTCTCTTTATATGTTGCAGGTTTTACTTCAATTTGAAGCAGATGGGTTGCACACAGATGTGAACAGCTTTGGCCTCCGTAGCACGTGGAGTAGGCACTGACTGTGAACGTGCCCCTTCCCCACACACGGCCCGCTCCCCTGGTTCCTCCCTCCCTAAGCCCTCTTGCCCGGCCTTTCCAAGGGCAGCTGGCGTACAGCAGGGTTCCGTCTTGGGTGCTGGCCACCCGGCAGGGCAGGCTCTGGGAGCAAAGATGCTCAGACAGGTTGTCTTGGGGCCCTCCTGGGTGGGGTGTGGAGCAATACCCACAACCCCTTTCCTCTCTTCTCAGGAGGCCAAGGAGGAGCCAGGGCCCAGAGACTGCCAGGGATGGGGTCAGAGGCCCGGAGAGCGGGAAGAGACAAGGATCCCAGACCCCACCTTCCACCACACCAAGGCACAAAGCCTGCCTGTCACGGCCCTAGAAAGCCTGTCTTGCACCCAGGCCAGCTTGGGCCCAGCGCACACGGAGCACTGTCTCAGAGAGCTAAGTGCTTCTGAAGGTCACCAAACGTCGACTCCTTCCACGAGCTTCTGGCCGAAGTGCTAATCCATCTTTGGCGTGAGGTACACTTGGTCGGGCAGCCGCCGTGTGGCTTTGCGCTGCTGGGTTTCATCCCGTACTTTTGTCGGGACAATCTCTGTAGAATCTTTGGCAACAGTCTACCCCACCAGTCAGAAGGCAGAGTTTGAAGCAAGCCTGGACGGCTGGAGGACAGCAGGAGGCTGAGAGGGAGGCAGGCTGCCCTTGCCCTGGTGCTGGGTGGCCCTGAGGGGCAGTGAGTGGGCGTCTTGAGGAAGATGAGCCAGGAGGCTGTCTTGGTAGCCTCAGCTTCTTTTTCCTCAGGCCCCACTGGAAAGAGACCCAAAGCGGTGTCCATGGTCTAGCCTGTGGCAAGTCACTCCTGGAACAAAAACAACAGAGTTTATCAGCAACCTCCCCTACTCACCCTGAAGGCGGATGCCAGCACCCTGAGAACATTCTGGAGACATCAAACCCATCCTGCCCACTTAGACAACAGGGCCAGATTTGGACACAAGACTAGCTGTCCCCAAAGCACATACTGCCCCCCCACCTCCAGAAACTGCTACACTGAGGAAGTAAAGCCCCTTTAAGCTCCGGGACACCAGGTGCTGACGACATGAACCTCACATTCTCACCTGCGAGGGACATTAGAGTCAGTCCTGCTGCTATGTGTTTCTGGGTGAATGGTGGGCCTTCCCTGGTTCCCATGGAAATAACGGTTTGTCTGAGACTTTTGCCTCCTCCCCACCCCGTTCAGACAAGAGCATGCCACAAGTCCTGAGGCCCATCGCCTGCCGCCCGGGACGCCTGGCAGAGTCGCTCTCCAGTCCTAGGTCCCACCTCTGACAGACGGCTCAATGAGCAGGACATCAACAATCTGCCCCCTCGCGTCTGCTTTTACTGAGTGGAAAGCAGAGCGGACCTGCAGACTCCTAACCAGAATCTGATTCTCAGCATCGGGAGGTGGAGATGCAGAGGACCCAAGAGTCCTACGGTGTTGCCCGGGGAACCTGGGACACCTTGAGAACCATGAGTTTCTATGTCGGGCCATCTGCAAGTCCCAAGCTTCCAGAAAGCGGCAGAAGGGGAGGACACACTGGAGCGCCAGCCTGCAAGTGCGAGTGTGTGTGTGTGTGAGTGTGTGTGAGTGTGAGTGTGAGTGTGTGCTGTGTGTGAGTGTGTGTGTGTGAGTGTGTGAGTGTGAGTGTGTGGTGTGTGTGAGTGTGTGTGTGTGGTGTGTGTGTGAGTGTGTGTGTGTGAGTGTGTGTGTGTGTGAGTGTGTGTGTGAGTGTGTGTGGTGTGTGTGTGTGGTGTGTGTGTGTGTGTGTGTGTGTGTGTGAGTGTGTGTGGTGTGTGTGTGAGTGTGAGTGAGTGTGTGTGCTGTGTGTGTGTGAGTGTGTGTGTGTGGTGTGTGTGTGTGGTGTGTGTGTGTGTGGTGTGTGTGTGTGTGTGTGTGTGCGAGTGTGTGTGTGTGTGTGTGTGGTGTGTGTGTATGTGTGGTGTGTGTGCTATGTGTGTGTGTGAGTGTGTGTGTGTGTGTGGTATGTGTGTGTGTGGTGTGTGAGTGTGTGCTGTGTGTGTGTGAGTGTGTGTGTGTGTGAGTGTGTGTGTGTGTGAGTGTGTGTGTGAGTGTGTGGTGTGTGTGTGTGTGTGTGTGGTGTGTGTGTGTGGTGTGTGTGGTGTGTGTGTGTGTGAGTGTGTGTGGTGTGTGAGTGTGAGTGAGTGTGTGTGCTGTGTGTGTGTGTGAGTGTGTGTGTGTGGTGTGTGTGTGTGTGGTGTGTGTGTGTGTGGTGTGTGTGTGTGGTGTGTGTGTGCGAGTGTGTGTGTGTGTGTGGTGTGTGTGTATGTGTGGTGTGTGTGCTATGTGTGTGTGTGAGTGTGTGTGTGTGTGGTATGTGTGTGTGTGTGTGCGCGTGCTGTATGTGTGTGTATGCTGTGTGTTCTGTGTGTGCTGTGTGTGAGTGTGTGTGTGGTGTGTGTGTGTGAGTGTGTGTGCTGTGTGTGTGTGTGAGTGTGTGTGTGTGTGGTGTGTGTGTGTGTGCATGCGTGCGCACGCCCGCAGAGGCTCACCCACCCAGGAAGAGTACTCAGAGACCTTGGCCAGCTCCCCATTCTGCAAGACTCCTGAACTAACAGCTCATGGTGCTGTTAAAGCAAACCGTCCATCAGGCACCGCTGATGAGTCAGGACCCTCCTCGCACTGAGTCAAGGGTGAGCCACACAGAGTGTGGAGTGAGTGCTGCATACTGGCAGTGCAGGGGTTTGAACCCAGATCAGCCCTGTTTCTCCTACCAACAGAAGCTGCTCCTGCTGAAGCCTGGCTTTGGAGAGCAAGAGGGAAGGAGCCAAACCAAGCGGCCAGAGAACTGCTAACCACAGGCCCTTGTACGTCCTGCCTTGGAGGCCCCAGGACGCTGGTAGGAACATAAGCAAGATGTGGTCCAAGATCCAAAATAAGAGGTTGGAGCCACGCTGGATGCAGGGTCCAAGGAGGGAGAGCGAGCCAGGCCATGGGGAGGAAGGCTGTCCAGCTAATAGTGGCTAAGCGGGGAAAGGAAAAGTGAGCGAGAGGCGGGCAGGACCTTGATGTGGTAAATCCCAGGCTTGCACTCTCCCAGCCCATTGTGCATGGCTGGCCCCAAAAGAGATCTGCTTTTTGTTACTGAGTCTGAGGAGAAGGATTAAGAGACGGAAAGGAAACCCATGGGGATGGCACTGTGGCTGTGGTCCACAGCGTGGTTTACAGCCACGTCATCCCAGTACTGGCTGCCTGGGCGGGCCTTGCCATGGACTGGGCCCGGAACCCCTTCTCATCCAGCTCGACTGTGGTCTGGAGAAGGAACGGAGGGCTGGAGCCATTCTTGTAGCCACACTGCAAAGGTGGCCAGGGCAGCCTGGCCCCAGCTACAAGCCCTGATAGCTCTCAGACTGAGCTGGCATGAATACCCAGCTCTGAGCATCCTTCCCCAGACCAGCAAAGGAAGCTTCCTGGGCTAGCTTCAGACTTCGGTGGGGGACCAATCAGCTGTGGCAGAGGGCAAGGATGCAAGCACAGTTGCATGTTGTTGCTTCTGGCTACTCTGGCATGCTGGGTCAGTGTGGCAGATGGATGAGATCATCACAAACAGATGTTACACCTGTCTATTCTTCACCTGGGAGTCAGAACCAGCCCCACCGGGCGGGGCCAGCGGACAGTTCTGTTCACCGAGGCAGCATAGCGCCCAGCATAACTCCAGCTGCTCGCCATCTCTGTAAACACTGACAGAATGAGCACACCCCTCTTGGTCGCAGGCTTCTGTACTTCGGCTCCTCGGCCATGGGATGTTCCTTGGGTCTCAGGTGGACCACCGAGCATCTGTGTACCAATGGCGGTCCTTCAGAGAACTTCTCCCCTTAACCTAGAGCAACCCCAGCCAGGTCACGGGCCATTTCAGTCTGCTTTGCCCTCGCTCTGCTGCCTGTGCCTCCGGCCCTGAGTCCTTAGCTTTCTTCTCCTGATCACTTGTGTCACGCAGGATAACAGAATCACTTTAGGGACATTAAAAATTGATTTCAGAGCCAGGCAGAGGTGGCGCACTCCTTTAATCCCAGCACTCGGGAGGCAGAGGCAGGCAGGATCCCTGTGAGTTCGAGGCCAGCCTGATCTACAGAGCTACACAGAGAAACCCTGTCTTGAAAAGCCCCACCCCCACCAATATTTCAGGCCAGTGAGATGACACAACGGGAGAAAGTGCTCGCCTGATGACCAACCTGAGTCTACCCCGAAACTAAGTGATGGACAAGGACCCTCACGTGGACGCTCTGGGTGTTGTGAGTCACCATGTGGGGGCTAAGATCCAAACCCAGGCCCCTGTGAAGGTACCCAGTGCTGTTAACCACTCCGCCATCTCTCCAGTCTCAACCTCCCTCCTATGTTTTAAAAATGCACTGTCCATCTCTAATGTCCACTTTACCTCCTAAAACATTTTTTCACGATTTTCAAATTCTGTACTTTTCTGCATTTATGCAATCTGGATCCAGTCTTCCATGTGTGTGAAAAATAAAAAACACCCAGTGGGTTTGAAATCTGAAGGTTTTGGTTTTGGTTTTTTAATTATTATGTCCTAAAAAGAGCAGGCAGAGTTCAAGCACCATTAAAAAACTAAAATGCACTAGGGAAGTGGGGAGTTGGAAGAATTCTACAAGAATGGCTCATCCTTCCACTCCTGCTGCTGAGTAATCAAGTCAGCTGTGGGGCCTGGGCAGGCCAGTTAAGCTGTCCGACCCACCCTCGGTTTCCTCAGTTTAACATGTCATGTATCTGTGTGTGCGTGCATGCGTGTGCCCGTGTGTGGATGCACATGCCTCAGGGCTCATGTGGCAGCCAGGAGACAACCTGCGGGAGTTGGTTCTGTCCTCCCTCCTGGAGTGCAGCTCAGGTCCCCAGGCTGGGAGGCATGTCACCTGTGATGGCTGCACAGTCTCCCAGCCACCCCCCATTTCCTCTATCTTTAGTGTGTGGGGGTGTGCGCGTGCCTGCACAGAAGTCAGAGACCCAACTGCTGCTCATCTCACAGCCTGCTTTCCCGTCGCTTCCGAGCTGCGAACTGCCCATGTGCGCTGAGCCCACAGCCTCTGTCCTAAGTTCCCAGGGAACTAGAAACAGGCAAGAGTCAGCCCATCGCTAGCCACTGCTGTCCCACCTGACTTGGACACCATGAGGCAGGCAGGGAATCCGGGAGCCGTTGCAGTGAGCTGCTGTTTGCTGAGGGCATACACATGTGGTCCTCCCATGTTTTGGCTGGGAGGACCCTCACAGCCCCTGGGAGCCTAAAGGCATCGGTGTCACAGTCAACGCCTTTGTGAGCCAGGAGAGCCAGGCACGGGGAGAATCTATCCACTCAACTGGTTGCACTGAGTTGCTGTCACATAGTCTCGGTGACAGGCACTGAGTTGGAGCCCTGCCAGGCTTCCTGTCTCTCCTTACCTGTGCTCCCCAGGGCTGTTCCCCAAAGAGAAAGACAGTGTCCTAGATTCCAGGCTAGAGTATGTGACCCACAGGCCCTGGCCCCAAGACTGAGTACTGGATCCAGATAGCCAAAAACCGTTCCTTTCTGAAGCCAATGATGCAGGCCACACCTCTATGCCAGGGGATGGTGTAGAGATGGACTCTCCCAACAGTAAGAAGCATCAGCTGCCTACCTAGTGCTGGGGCCTGAGACCCTCACTGTGCTGTCATAGAGAGTGTCCTGGGCCAGCACTTACTGACTTCTACTGGCCCTGGAGGCCAATGGAACTACCCTACCTGGACTGCAGACTCCAGTGAGGACTATGGTTTGCGTTTTCGCTGACACTGCCCCACAGGGGATGCTGAAGCTCTGCTCAACTTCACCCTTCCTCGCCTCCAGCTCCCAATCCCCAAAGCACTTTAATTCCCAGTCCCTCCAGCTTTCGGTAGCCCGGGTCACTGTTGGGGGGGCTGCTGGCTCTGCCCACCCCTCCACTGAACTCCCAGGGGGCAGTGACCTAGCACCCTGATCTTCCCATGGCTAACTTTTTAGAAAGCGGCCATGTGCCCAAACTGACAGAGACAACCCTGGGGAAACGGGTTTACTGTTCCATCCGGCAGATGGATAAACAGAGGCCTGCATCACCCTCTGTTGCTGGAGTTACTGTGGACAGAGTCCGGGTCCTGGCAGACCTAACAAGCTAACTTCTCCCATCTGCCCTCACTGGGCCAATTAAACAGATAGTAACCAAGAAAAACAGAAAACGTGGTCAGGGTAGGAGGAGGAATAGAGGCCAAGTGACCCCGAAATCTATTAGACAGAGAGGACTGGAGGTAAGTGTAACAGAGCAGTTCTGTTAAGGTGTGGCCCGGCCCATCATCACCACCTCGGCTCTAGTCCCTTCCCAAGAAGTGGTCTGACAAGCTGTCAGCTGTGTGAAATCCCTTCCTGCGAGGGGAGGCAAGGCTTCAGCCTCTTCCTTCCCCTGGCTGGCACAGGAGAGGCCTGCACACCCAAAGCTAGGACCATAGCCTACAAGGGGCCCCCAGGGCCTGTGGGGGACGGCCACGCCACGCTGACGCCTTCTCTCTGGCTGCAGATCTGTTTCTCAGAGCTCTGCCTGTGTCTCCCTGAGCCAACTCTTTCTTGGCCTCGTCTGTGTTTGTGTCTCTGGGTCTGTCAGTCTGTCTTTCTTGGTCTGGTGCCCTGTAAGGGCAGGGCTGGTCCAGGCAAGGCTACAGGGCACAGCAGCCGAAGCTTCCCAGCTGCCGCTGGCCCTGCGGGCCCACTCCAAGGGTACATGGGCACCAGGCTGGAGGGAATCAGAGGGACAGAGCCCAGCCCGTGAAAAAGCCCCAGTCCTCAGTCTCGTGGATGGTCTGACCTCACAAACGCCCCGTGTGTGCGCACGCAGCCTAGTCCCTGGGAAACTCCCAATTTCTTGGGGCTCGCTGTTGAAACATCGGACAGATAAAGGGAGGGGCACAGTGTCTCCTTAAAGACACCCATCCCCGCCAGGCTGCCTCGCCTCAAGCTTCTAGGGAACGGCAGAGCAAGGCAGACCCTGGCCTTGATCTTCAGATGATGTCTCTTCTACAGTGGGCAGGACTTCAGGTCCCTGAGTATCTGCCCTGAGGTGGCAATTTCCCTGTTATTCTGCATCTCTCAGTACATCTTTTCCCAATCCCTCCAAGTGACAGCAGGGAGCACAGGGGGGGCAACACCAGATAAACCAATTCATGATGGCCAGGAGGCCTCTGTAAAAACTCCTATCTGTACCCAGAAGACACATAGGGAGCCTGCCACCAACGGAGTGTGTGTGTGCACGTGTGTGTGCATGCGTGTGAGCGTGAGTGTGTGTGAAAGTGTGTGTGTGAGCGTGAGTGTGTGTGAATGTGTGTGTGTGTGTGTGTGTGTGTGTGTGAAGAGAGAGAGAGAGAGAGAGAGAGAGAGAGATTTCAACAAAAGCCAGTTGGAGCTCCGTAAGAACATGGGGTCTTGTTTTGTTTCCTTATTTATTTACTTACTTACTGAGACAGGATCTCACTAGTAGCCCAGGGTAACCTCAAACTTGCTAAGCAGCACAGATAGACCTTGAACTTGTGTTTCTTTCCCTCTGCCTCCTACGTGCTGGGATTGCAGGCAAGAGTCAATACTGCCGGTTTCTGTGAACTCAGGGTCTCAGGCCTGTTAGGCAAGCACTACCAACTGAATGGCCCCTCCTGCAGACGCAGTTTTAACAAGAGATATCCCCTTCCCTTGTGTCTTCCGTGACTGAGCTAGAGTGCGGAGCACTGTGGCATGTGGGTACAGGTGGGGACATCTCTTCGGGGCTTCTTATTCCCTGACACCCTATCAGTTACACCATAAAAGGAGGCTCTAGCTGTACTGAGGAAAGGCGAGAATGAGACGGGGGAAATGACTCCTTCCTCCCTTTCATACGCGTCCACATGTGTGTGCCACCCGCCCAGCAGGCAATCCAGTAGAGCCATGAAAGGTGCCAACTTGGTGGCGTCAGGGAGTCTGTGCTCTGAGCCTGAGATGCCCATCCTACTAGCTGTGTGACCTGAGCATGTCAGTCAACTTCTTCTGGATAGCTCAGGGCCAAGCCATGAGCATCACAGGTCTGCACAGGTCCCTGCATGGAGCTCTTCTCTCCAACGCAAATGGCCTCTGCGGCCTCTGCTTCTGGGCTCTTCACCATGGCCGCCTACCTCTCCTGGGTATTGTGGACACTGGCCAGCTCTGCACTGTTCCCAGAGCTGGCGTTGCCACAACAGGTTGTTTCTGCGTTGCTGCCCAAACCCCAAGCACCCCGGAGTCAAGGTCAGAAGCTATGCACACACATTAGGCATGGTGAACCCTGAACACAGTGTTGTCCTCTGGATTTTCAGCTATCACTTGTGTGTCTTTCGGCTCTGATCTGGGGGGGTGGGGGCGTCCTGTTTTGTTCTTTGTAGTAATCCTAGGACTTGGAACAAAGCCTGACAGCATGAACCCTGAGACTGAGACTCATTCAGTTTAAATGAAGGCGCAGGACCCTTTGGGTCATCGTCGTCACTGTCCATTCAGGAATCGAAAAAGACTGAAGAAGCAAAATTTGAGGGGCTGGAGGCTCAGTTGGTGGCATGAGTGCCCTGAATGCACAAAACCCTGGTTCTACAGGGAGGGCTTCGTCAAAGGGCGCTGGTGACAGCTGGTGACAGCCTGATGCATGGGTCCTGCCCAGTCCCACCCTGCTCTGGCCCTGGGTGACTTTTGTGTCACCTCATACCCCTAAATAATAAAGACCCTACAAGGTGGTGGGGTCAAGGAAATCGTGATGCGGAGACTCTGCAGACAGAAAAAAAACGGTCTAGTAGAGGTGCGAGATCCTGGGGAGCCGGGAGCCGGGTCACTGTGTTCTATGAACCCGGATGTCCAGCTATGCAGGACATGGTTAGGATAAAGTGAACTAGGGAACCAGATTTCTGCCGTGGCGGTCGAGGTTAGGACACTGGTTGGCCCCTGTCACAATGGAGACTACTCTCCGGGGCTGACCACGTGGGGGCTTCTCAGCTGCTGCCCCGTGGACACGCCCTGATGGTTTTCTCAGGTTCAAGAACAGCCACTCTTCAGGGAAGTGGGAGACCTCTACAAGGCTTCATCTAGTCTGAGCTGCTGGACTGCTGGTACAGGGTTGGGGTAACCATGACTGGATGTCATAAGGGAGGGCCTGGCCCCTGACTCTGTCATTAGAAACACTTACTGGGAAATCAGAGAGGAAAGGGGTTCTTTTTATCGCCTAGAATCTGCTGGGGTGGGTATAAAGGGGACAGCCAATCTGCCAGCCAGCTGGCCCTGCCCTAGGTGCTCCACTAATGGCAATCAGGACTAACGAGTGTGCAGGTAACGTCCCCAAACCTTGTCTCTAGAAACCTAGAACTGAGATCATCCCTGGTCACTGGGCCCATGCCACCTTGTCCCCAACATAGGATCAGTAGTCCCTCTTCCTAGGTCCTCCTTTTCTTTGGAAAACCAAAGTCTCATGTGGAAAATGTTGGGGGGGGACAGAATTCACAAGTCAAATTTATAACCTTTCAACTGCCCATCCCTGGCCAGCCCCTAGAGTGCCTCCCAGCATGAGCCTGAAACTTTTTTAAGTGTGTGAGTGTTTGCCTTAATGTGTGTCTGTGTGCCACATGCATGAAGTTCACACAGGGGCCAGAGAGGGTTTGGGAACCCCTGGGACGCGAATTTTACAGACAGTTGTGAGCTGCCACCCGGGGGCTGGGAATCGAACCCTGGTCCTTTGGAGGCTGAGGCAGGGCTCTTAACCTCTGAACCCTCCTTCCAGCTGAGCCTGAGACTCTTGAACAAGGTCTCACTGAGACCCAGACCAGATCGGAAGCCTCAAGGCACCCCACCCCCACACAGGCCACACAGGCAGGACCCAAGGGCTGGCGCCAAGGCCCTCTGGACACGAGATTAATGGTCCTGAAATTATGGTAAAATAAACCTTTGGTTCTGCCCTATCTGCCCAAGTGTAGGTGGGGGGGGGGAACGCAGAGAGAGGGTAAGGCAGGAGGAAAGTGCTCCCCAAAGACCCAAGCGGCAGGCTGGGGGAGAGCAGGCACCGCAGTCACTTCCTCCTGCGAAGTGGGGGGCTCTGGCGTCTGGAAGGGGCAGCAGGGAGTCAGCAAAAGAAAAAAAGTGCAGTGAGGAAGCACTGGGGAGCTCCAGCCCCGGGCCTGCCCCCACCCCATTACTGCACTGACACCGGAAGCACCCTGCTCGACCCCCACCGGGTATCTTGACCCTGCCCCCTGTCCCAAGGGGTGCCAGAAGGATGGGAAGCCTGCCCGCCGCAGGCTCTTTTCATCCCAGCTGTCAGCCCCGCCGCAGGACCCCACAGCCCAGGACAGGACACCTGGCGACTGCTCCCAGAAGGTGCCCAGATTCTGAGCAGACACGTCCTGGCAGCCTTTGGCGACAGTGGCGGCAGCCGGTTCTTTAAAAAGGCCTCGCGTCAGTAGGGCTTTGGTCAGCTGTGGGCTTTGGTCAGCTGTGGGGGGCAGGCACCGGGTGTTTATGGCTACACTGTCCTCCCTGGGGCTCTCTGTGCTGGCCTCGGTGGGTGAGCCCATGCTGGGCTCCCTTCTGCTGGGCTGACCCCAGCCCTGCGGGCACAGTGCTCGCTCTGCAGGCGGCGGTCAGTCGGGGTCACAATGGGCTGACTTTCCACCTCACTGCTAGTTCAGTTAGAACTCCAACGCGGGAGGACAAGTTAGGACCGTCTGGAGCCGTCCCAGCAATTAACAGGTCGGGACCTAGCCACCCTGATCCAGGTGGGGGGACATGTGGGGCACAAAGGTTAACATCAGGATAGGTCCCTCGCGGCTCTACATTATTTTCCTTTCTTTTTTGGGACAGGGTCTCTCCCTGTGCCTTGTCATTTAATCACAGCACGCTGCCACACTCGACTTCCGGCCCTCCATCTTCCGCGGAAAGCATTTTCCTACTGAGCCATCTCCCCAGCGGCTGCCCTCCCAACAGACTCCCAGACCTTCTGGCTTGCCAGTCTGTTCCAAGCCAGAGGAAAACAGTCCTTCCCACTATCCTCAGGGTTAATCGCTTTGAGACCAAAAAAAAAAAGTGGACAGTATCCTAAGAGCTAATCAGGTACTCAAATCACACCTGGTGTCAGAAAAGGAAGAAAAAACAAAAACAAACAAACAAAAAACACTAAGCAAACACGGGCGTGGGGGTGGGGAGGAATTAAAAAAAAAAAAAAAAAAAACCCAGAGATAAAAAGTCAAGAGCAAACAGCGGCGCCTGAGAAACACGAACTGCAGCCGCCAACTTTTACGGCATCCAGCCCTGTTATTCATAAGCGAGTTTCCTCTCTCACAAAGAACCTTTTGCACGGTTTTCGCTGCCGCCTCCAAACCAGCTGCTCGCGCTGTTGTATCCTGAGTGATGATGAGGTTCTGAAAGGGCTTTTTGGGAACAGATGGCCAGGGGAGAGCTGGGGAATGTGCCAGCGGAGGCCGGGCGCGCTGCCAAGGCCTGCGGTGACTGAGTTCTTGGGCTTCCAGCTCGCGTGCTTTCCCTGCCCTCTGCCCTCCGTGGCGCCAGCAGGCCTTCCCAGCGAGCGCTCGGAACATCTGGAGTCTGCGGCTGCCAGGAGGGGGCGGGGGCGCTGCTCCCGCCGAGCTCCCAGAGACTTGCAGCCGGGCCGCCTCCCCAGCAGCTAATCAAAACCACAGCACCGAATGGGAACCAGGCGGCGCTCCCAGCTGCAGCCCGAGGCCGCCAGGCGACTTAACCCGGTGTCAGGCCTCACTGGCGGCGCAGCCCGGGGGGTGCTCGGAGCTGATGACACCCCCCCCGCCCCCAGATCTCGGCCCACCCCACCCCTCGCCACCACCAGCGGGGCTATTGGCTCCCTGCAGCTAAATGGAACCTCCACGTGCTGCAGATGCCTATTTACATAAGGGCTCCAAGTGGGCAGGAACAGGACTGGGGGCTGTGGGGGGCCGGGGGCCACGGGCAAGCCTGGGGAGAAAGAGCTTGCAGTTTTCAACCAAAGGAAGAAAACCTACTTCTAAGCCCTGTGCCTTCTCTTGGCCTCAGTTTCCATTCATGCAGTGACTCCAGAAGTACGATTAACAAGGGGACAGAGACGAAGGTGCAGGGCCTGGAGCACAGTGGGCCTCACCATATGGCTGGTGTCTGTTGTCCGTGGTCTGTTTATTGGCATTCTTCAGCACCAAATGTTGCCTAAGTTTCTTGGTATAGATCCACGCCCTTTGAAATCTAGGATTTATGGACTGACTGCTTGCTGGCCTCACTTTAAAGGACAGGACCAACGCTTCCGATTCAAGGGATAGATGGGAGGGAGGGAGAATCCCTACCCGGACATATGAGTCCTCATCTGCCCTTTCCTGAGATGCTCCTTCCTAGGGCTGGATACAGACTTGTCACCCTATAAATTCAGAGGTCCCTTCCTGAGACCAGAACACCCTTTCTGACACACCATTCTTGCTCTATGATGGAGAGACCTTGGGGTCAGACAGATGAAATAATGACCCCAGAAAGAAGTAGCAGGCAGGACTGAAAGCCTTGTCTACCCCCAAAGTCCTACACTGCTTACTTCACAGTTAGACACAAACACGCGTCACTCGGGAGAGGTGTAAAGTCCTACACTGCTTACTTCACAGTTAGACACAAACACGCGTCACTCGGGAGAGGTGTACGGCTCCCCGGGTTCTTCCCAACTCTCCACAGGCCTCCTGCAGCATCCATGCCCTGAGCACAGCCAGCTCCTGTAGTGGAGACGCTTTCAAGTCTGAGCATGGGGCTCCTTCTCAGGACTTCAAGGCCCCTGGTGAAAGGCAGAGTTCCGACTCACAGGGCCGGGACAGGAGCACTGCAGCCAAGCCCTCACCTCAGACCACCCAGGGAACAGCACAGGCCAGGCCCTGCTCACCTGGGACCCCCCCCAGCTAAGGATCCCCCCAACCCAGGCCCTGCCAGACTTGCGGCCTAACGGTGTCAGACGTGGGAGAAGAAATGGCAGCTGAAGGCAGGCTCCATGTTGGAACAGCTGGCGACAAACATCTAAGTAATTGGAATGCCAGAAAAAATAAATTGCATCCATTTTTACTACTGGAGGGAACTGGATGGTAGTTTCCCACACACCTCTCTTTTTTCCCAGCATAGACGGAGTCCACAGGCTTTGGGAGCAAAGGACATAAATGACTTATCCTAGAGGATTTGGATTTGAGAGCCACCCTGGCCTGCCTGAGTTCCACGTGGGAAGGAGTCAGTGCCTGGAGATCCAGGCACAGAGGGAGTGTCCACTCTGGAGACGGGTTGGGGACAAAGCTAGGACAGTGCCCTCAGTGGGTGCTCGGACCCACATGCATTCAGGCTCTGTCAACAACCCACGAGAGGGCTGTCCAGGACTCTGGACAGGAAGCAGCCTTGAACACCCAAAGTTCATACTGACTCTCCCCTCTCCCTCACTGACTACCTCCAAAGCAAGCCTGCCCCCATCTCCTTGAAAAGCTCCTCCCCTCCCCCCCAGGAGGCAATGACAGCTAAAGCTCCCCCCACCCCTCACAGGCGCGCTTGCGAGGTCTCAGACTCCTGGGCACCCACACCAAGGGTGCCGCTCTCCTTCCCAGCCCTGCAGCCCTGCACACAGGCAGTCTGGTGCCCCCCCCCTGCTTCCCCAACCGGCCCCTGCTTATCCTGTCCTCTCATCCACCCCACTGTCTATGAGCAGCTAAGGCAGGGGCTTAACGCCATTCATTCCCAAGACCCAAACTCTCCACCAGTGTCTGCAGGAGATGTAACAGAGCTGTTTGAATCCCTGGAAGGAGGTGTTCTAGACTGGGGCTCTCCTATTAGGTTAGACAAGACCCACAGAGACCGTATGAAGACACAGGTCAGTCCTTCCTGTTCTGTCTCCCTCCTCCCAGGGAGGCTCCCAGAAGCTGCCGGAGCACGGAGCACGGCCCAGGGCCAGGCGCTTAGCCTCTCTCCAGCACAGCAGAGTTGGGACCGCCCTCCCTAGAGCCTTCCCTCCTGTCCTGCCCCTGCTGAGCAGCCTCTCTCTCACAGGGCTCTCTGCATTGCTAGGGCATTTGAGTTGGGTGAAAACGCAAAGCTAGAGAGAGAGAAGAATGGCCGGGAGGAGCTGTGATGGACACCTGAGCCTGGGGAGTGGCCCACATTCAGGGCTGACCCTGTTCCTGGCGCAGACCTGAAGGGCAGGGTGGCCCATGGGGTGGGGTGGGGGTCAGGGGCCACTGGACTCGGACTCTCAAATATTCCTGAAGGAGGGTCACCCAGCCTCTCAGGGCAGCTCATGGAGCAATCCCCCAGCTCAAACGTCACCAGTCACAGTGGCCAGGGCCACCAGCATCACAGAGGCAGAGCAGACTTCGGTTCAGTCTCTACCCCTTGTCCCCAGGCCCTTCCACCCCCTCCTGGGGTCTCAAGTCAGACTACTCTTCCCACTTAAGGCTCTTTGGGGGTGCGGGGGGGCTCGCTCTGTAGCCAGAGTTGGCCTGGAGCTCTTGGCCTTCCTGCCTCAGCCTCCAGAGTGCTGGGATTGCAGGTATGAACCATCTTACTAGGTACTACAGAGTTTTTTAACTTGCGTTAAAATGCGCTGAGTCAGGTGGCTGGTGAGGCGGCTGGCATGGAAGGCACCTTCCTCCAGGCCCCATGAACTGGGCTTACCCGGGCCCTATGTGGTGGGAAAAGGAGACTGGCAAGTTTTCCTGTCACCACCTCCACAAGTAAGGCACACATCCCTCCCTACGCCCCGGATTTATTTTTTTAATGTAAATGAGTTGTAATGAGCTTTCAGCTACACAACACATGCGCCCCTGATCACACCTATTGGGAACTCAACTCCAAGGCTCCTGTTGTAAACGGGGCAGGGACTTGTGGGAGATAATTACATGAGATGAGGTCATCAAGGGGGGGGCCGCTGTGACAGCACTGGCATTGTAAGTGTAAAGGAAACCTGAGCTGGCAGGTTTGCCTGTGTGATGCCCTTGGCCAGGTTAGATAGAGCAAAGAAAGTCCTTATCAGAGACCAGCACCTGACTGGTAGACTCCCCAAGCCCAGAGCCAGGAGTTAAATAAACAAACGCTGTCCTCTACAAGCTACCCAGTCTGTGGTGTTCTGTCACAGCAACAGAAAGGAACAGAGGCACAGCGGAACCACAAAGCTACAGACACAGGAACGGGCAAGCCACCAACCACAACTCAGCCTCGGAAGGAAGGGGCTGGGAGGGAGGGCGCCTAGCCTGGCCACCCCATTTCTCAGAAAGAACAGCTAAGGCCTCTAGTGCTCCCAGCAGAGGGCATAAACTCGTGATGTCACTCAGAGCTTGCCAAGGTCCCCATCCCAGGGCCTCCTCCAGGGTGACGTGAATGACTAGCACAGGGCATGGAGCCACCGTCTACTTCAGATCCAGAAAGGCAAAGCAGACCCCTGCATTGCATGGAAGGTTCTAGGTCTCACCTTCTGATACTCTCTAAGGCCCCACAGGCAGGGCCCTGGGCAAATCTGTCCAGTCGTCCCGCCCGCAGAACTGCCTTCCCTTTACTCATGGCCTCCCGGTGGTCTCTGAGGGCTAGAGGCTGAGACCCCATGTGAAGAACAGGAATTCTTCATTAGATTTTGTCTTCTTCACTCATCGCTCTTGGCTTCCAAATCCTCCAACGGCATTGTCCTGTTGCCACTAGGTGGCAGGGACAGCATGCCAAACTATTCTGTATCCATACCCCATGGCTGTCACAAAGAGGGTCCTGTACAGGAAGCAGCGATATGGAGGGCCTTTAAGCTCCCGCGCCATCGCCTGCTGAAGGACCCCTGTAGGAGTCACATGCCCTATACAGGGTAGACACCTGCTGGGGTGCTGTCCTTCCGACCCTGCCAGCGCCCCAGGCTGTGGCACGGCAATGCTGAGCCCTAGCTGCATCACAGACCCCCCCCCCCTCTTCCCGCAGGAGGCTTTCTCAAAGAGGCAGTTCTGTACAGGAGCAGCACAGCCTTAACGAGCAGAAACGGCCTGGGAGGCCACAAGAGCCAAGGAGAGAGTCAGGGTCCAGGCTCTGCTGGAGTGGATAGGCCATATCTAAATATGTGCTTCTTATGGTAGCCCCTCACCCCAGAACGAAGGGGAGGCGTCTGCCAACCAAGCAGGCAGGCCTGCCCTCCGTTTGGGGACCCATAGCACATTTCATCTTTGAGGAAGCCTTGCGTGAGTGACTAGTCCCAATTATCAAGGAAGCTGTAGGGGTTAGGAAATTGTTCTCAACTGGCAGGTAACAGCCAGAGCCGTTGGGGAACTCATTCCTGATCTGTGGAGCAGGGCCCTACAGTGTGTTAGCCTTGAGGTGATGTCACCAAACTCCAAAAGCTTGGCTCTGCCGCAGCAGCCTCATCTGCTGGCCCTTACCCCTCGCTGGGGCTGCAGGACACTGCCCACTCCAGTCAAAGGACTAGCGGGTGGAGGGGGTGGCATTGCTCGGAGTTGGGGGGGGGGATATAAAGAGGCAAGGAGGAGCAGGAGGGGAGAGAGGAAGGTAAGGAGCATGCCGTCCATGCTGCCTAAGGGGCAGCTGAATGCCACAGGAGTTCACCAAGAGTTTACCAACGTCCTTTGTCACAGAGCACGCGGCATGGAGCCATCAATCACACCTTCATTTACCCACGTCACTCTCCCAAGGAAAGCAGGAAAGCTAGCCCCAGAGCGGTGCTGTCTCTCGCCCACTTGACTAGGGCCTCTCCTAATTGGCCCCGCTAAATCACTCCCAGGAATGCTGTGTGCAATTAGGGCTGGTGGCACCCCTTGAGGAGGGCCTCCCCGCCTGGGGCCTCCGAAGCCTCTGGGAAATCAGGCCAAGCCATAGGTTCCCCACCTACAAAGAGCCTGGGAGAGGGGCCGGCCAAAAGGGCAGAAGCAGGGGATTGGATGAAGGATACCAGAGTCCCGGCCCTTGTTCCCAGGGCCTCCTGAGGATCTCACAGACTGGGTCCCACTTTCTCCATGCACAACAGGGGAACAGGGACCCAGACAGCTACAGAAACTCCGCTAAGTACTGGTCCCTGACTGGATATCCTGAAACAGCAGGCTTGTGCCCAACCCCTCCCCACCTCCACAGATTTCCTTAAATACGCCAGGTTTAGTACAGGCTGTCTGCTCTGCCTCCAATGCTGTCCACTGTTTCATCTGCCTGGTGGCCTTTCAAATGTTCCAGCTCATACGCCACTTCCACTAAGATGTCCTGCCCAGCTCTCTTGGGCAGGAGAATCTCTGTGACTGTCCCATGTGGCCTCTCCAGAGAGGAACAGGCCACACTTACCGGGTCAGGGATACCGTGGGACCACCCTACTGCATAGGAAGTCCACACCCCATCCAACCTGCTGTGCATTGCTCCAACACGGATAAATGGAATCTTTGAATGAACAGGTATCATCTGTCCTCACCGGCAGTTTCTTATCACTCCCTAGACAAAACCACATTCCCCAAACCCACAGGAGGCGTCTCCTGAGCCGCCTTCTACTCGGGAAACCTCATCCTGGTATAACATCTGTCAGGGCCACATGGATAATTTGGCTTCAGATCACAAGAGCAGGAAAGGCTTCAAAGATGGACCACTGACTTCATCTAAGCAACAAGCAAACCCAAGCCCGGAGCCTCCAGGCTATCTATCCCTGGTCACTCAGCAGCTGCATGCCCACAATCCCACCCATGACCCCAGGTTTGTAAAAACCCCTGAATCTGAGTTACCTACTAGAACATTCTGGGAGGCTGATCTCTCCGGCCTCTTGGGAATCCCGGGCGCCTTCAGGGCATCCCCACCTCCCCTAAGGTGTCTGCCTGTGTGCAGGTGCATACCTTACGCTTCTTGGCTCGGCCTTCCGCCTGCAGGGTGCGGGTACAGCGCTGCACACACTCGGAGAAACTGAGGTTACTGCGGTCCGCACTGTAGTCCAGGTCAGCCAGCCGTGCCAGGGACAGGATGTAGTTACAGGCGATCCGCAGGATGGCCAGTTTGGACAGCTTCTGCCCGTAGGAGTAGCATGGTACCTGGGAATGACAGAAGGCATCAGGAACAGCTGCAACGGACACGTACCCCTCAGTACCCACCTAGGCTGGCGGCGGGATGGAGGCAGCCGATACCTGATTTTATGACCCGTGCTAAGCATCTGAGGTTTCCACTCTCACGTCCCTGCTCGCCCACGCCCACACTCCAGAGTGCCCAACGGGGGAAGACAGTAAGAACCACCCCACAGCCAAGCTCCAGCTGAAGTACCACAGACTTCTGCCCTGACAAAGCCCTGCCCCCCCACAGGGGGTAGATATTCTTTCTACTTCTGATGCTGTTTTTCATACGTACGTTCATTCACTGACGCTTTTTCTGTTGGACACTTGATGCCCCAACAATTTAAAAGAATTTTTTTCTCTCTCAATAGAATCTCGCTATGTAGTCCTGGATGGGCTGGAACCCATGATGAAGTCATGGCTGGCCTCTAACTCAGAGATCCGCCTGCCTCTGCCTCCCAAGGGCTGGGATTAAAGGTGGGCTCCATCATATTCTGTAAAAGCTTGACTCCTACGGGCCTAGTAGTGTGTACCTATAATCCCAGCACTTGGAAGATGCAGGCAGAAGAATCAGGAATTCAAAACCAGCCTCAGTTACATATAAGTTCATACAAGGCTACATGTGACCCTGTCTCAAAACAACTTAAAAAAAATTTTAAATAAAAGCATGACTCCTAGCCAGGTATGGAGGTGCACACCTGTGATCACAGCATTTGGGGAGCAGACTGCTGTGAGCTGGGTTACATAGTAAGTACCGGATGGGCTAGGCCTACAGAACCAGATCCTTCCTGAAAACAAGCAAACAAATACACAAACTTCAACTCCTGCCGTCCGAGGATTTAGACTCAAGAAGAATCACGGAAGCGCTACAAACTCTAGCCACCGCAAACGTAACAACCAGAGGCCGATCCCGGGACCCCACATACGGGTGGGAGGAGAGAAACCACTCTCTGCCCTCCTCAATCCTTACGTGTGTGTCTAGGCAATGTGCCCACAAGCACGCACGCACATGCGCGCACGCACGCACACACACACACACACACACACACACACACGTTATAACATTTTTAATGATACCATGCATTCTCTTGGGACCCTGAGACATTCAGGAGACTCCTGGAGACATTCAGGGGTCAGTGCAGATTCTGAGACACAGAAATGTGACGTGATTTCCTCTTTCTTCACTTCCCCTATGCCCTCTGGCCTGGGCTACTGCCAAGCACGGCTCACAACAGGTGGGCAATAAATGCCAAGCAGACTTGATTCATTTGTCTGTGATTCCGAAGCAGCTAATCACTCACTAATTATAGAGGTGTGTGCTGGGGGAGCAGGCGGAGCCCCTGATGTACTAGCATACATGTCCACCCCATACATGTGCTGTGTGAGCCACCAAAGGACTACGACCACGGGACTGTGGAACTGTGTGTCCTAACATGGACGTAACTCCTTAAAATCTCCCCGACAGCTACCAACCCTGTTCCTTCTCTCCCCTGCTCACTCAAATGGCCGAAATGCTCCACTAGCAGACAAGGCTCTGGTCCCATCTGCAGCCCCTTGGCACCTATACACAGCATCCCTACCGCCAACTCCCCACTGCTCCACTCTGTGGGCCCCACACAGACTGCTGCTGTAGCATTTAGGGAACATTCTCATGGGGCAGGGGCTCTTTGAAGTCAATGGTTTTGAACCAGGAATAATTTTACTCCTCAAAGACAGACAGTCTGGGGCTCCTAGTTGTCACAACCGAGCAGCAGCGGGGTTCGGAGGGATACCTAGGGTGCTGCTGACATCACACCCTCCGCAACAAAGAGCTCCCTGGCCCCAAAGCTCAGCAAAGCCGTCAATGAAATCCCCAGAAGGAGGTCTGAGCAAGACCTCAGTCTGTTCCGAAACCAGCACTACATCCATGGAACGCCCTCTGAGTCCTGGTGCTCACCCTGGGCCAAGGGAGCAGCCTTGTTCAATGGTGTTGTAATGGCACCTATCTGTCTTTAAGCCCTCATTTTTGTCCCCACTCTTAGTGACTGGTGTCTCCACATGCTGGGGAACCTCACCACAGCAGAGATCCTGCCCTGAGCAGGCTTCAAAGGGCCCATTAAACAAGGGATTAACAGAATATTTTGAATCTAGTTCCAAAAACACTACTTGAGGCTGGAGAGATGGCTTGCAGTTCAGACAGCATCCTGACCTTCCAGACAACCAGAATTTGGTTCCCAGCAGAAAATAAGGCAGCTCACAACTGCCTACAACTCCATCAACCCCAGGCCGCAAGGAAACTTCTGGTCTCCTCAGATACTGCACCAGCATACAAACCCACATTCAAACACACATAATTAAAAATAAAATAAAATGGTAAGGGGCTGGAGATTGCTCAGTGGTTAGAATACAGGCTGTTCTTCCAGAGCACCTGGGTTCGATTCCCAGCACCCACACGGCGGCATGTAACTCCAGCTCTAGGGGATCCAATACCCTCTTTCAGACTCTTCAGCCTCCAGGAACTCACATGGCATGCAGACATATATGCAGGCTAAACACTCACAGCCATAAAAGCAAACCCTTTTTTAAAATATAAAATAAAAATAATCTTATCTGGGCTGGGAGATAGTTTAATCAGTATGCCTTGCAAAAATGACACCCTGAGTTCAATTCCTAGAACACAAATTAAAATGTACAGCATGATAGCATGTGCTTGTAACCTCAGTACTGGGGAGGCAGAAGCAGGAGCGTCATGGAGCTGTGGGCCAGCCTGCCTGCTACTTAGTCAGTTCCAGACCAAGCAGAGGAGAGAGCCTAAATTAAAAAAAAATAATGCAGCAGAAGCCGTCCTCTGGCCTCCACACGACCCCACCACGCACACCCACACACACACACATGCACACACACTCACACACACACTCACACACACACACTCACACACACACTCACACACTCACTCACACACACATACATACTCACACACACTCACACACTCACACACACTCACACACACTCACACACTCACACACACTCACACACACACTCACACACTCACACACACTCACACACTCACTCACACACACTCACACACACTCACACACACTCACACACTCACACACACTCACACACACTCACACACACTCACACACTCACACTACACACACACACACTCACACACACACACACACACACACACACACACACACACACTTACTTCATCTCGCTGAAGATGAAGAAACAGCATATGCAATACCTTTGTCTCCAGGACCCAACATGTGACTCTGACTCCGTCCAGCATGAGACGGGGTGAATGACACCCTCAGGGCCTCGGTGCCTCTGCACACTGGGAACAGGACTGACCTCACAGGGCAGCAGGGACTCAGTGGGTGACGCGGGCACTGCACACAGCAAGCCCAGCGGAGGTCAGCAAAGCGATGACATTCAGGTGATGTCTGCCCTCGGGGTGGGGGATGGGGGACCCATGGCTACTGTCACTGACAGATCACTCTGAAGTCTCCCTTCCACAGCCAGCTCTGCACCGGGCCCCCAAACAGCTGGGCTTCTATGAGGAAGCAGAACTTTGAGAAAGAGCTATGTGCTGGGGCCCAGAACGCCAGGTGAGGCCAAGGTGAACCCAGGAGTACCATGCCAGGTTCCGGGTCAGTCTGTCCTGCATTTGTCCGTTTGTAGCACTGCTTGGGTCAAGGTCCAGGTCAAATGGAAAGAAAACCACAGATTGAGCCCTTGTCCCTCTGGCATGGCCAGAGCCTCTCAGAGCATTATCCTAATCTGCCTCAAGTCAAGGTGAATGTCCCATATTCACATGAGGAAAACAGGTGACATTCTGAACCTCACATCAGCCAGCTGAAACCTGGCTGGGGCCAGCAGCTCATCTGCCTGACACCAAGGAAGGCACGCACAACACACGACAGCACAACACGACACTCCTGTGCTAACCTAGGTGGCCGCCAGGCAACAGCGGCTTACCCCTCTCCCCTCCCTCCCCCAAGCTGGTTTATTCCGTTGCTTCTAGGTTATCCTGGTGCCAGGACGAGAGAGACAACTCAGTGGGTAGAGTGCCTGCCTAGCACACCTTGATACCCTGCTCTGAATGATCCGGGAACAGTGGTCACACCACACCTGTAATCCACACACAGGACGGCAGAAGCAGGAGGACCAGGAATTTGAGGCTGTCCTCAGCTATCTATTGAGTTGGAGGTGAGCCTCATGTACATTGGACCCTGTCACAAACACATAAAACACACATATTACAACAAACAACAACAAAATCCATAAAACCACTATCATTAATTTTCCTGGTGCCTAAGCAGCCTTTGGCCCTCAACAGCTCAGCTACAACACAGCCCGCAGACACCTTGGCCGTAACTACCACAGATTAGGGAGGGCGTACTTAAACCCCAAGCACTAACAGCGCATGATCCAGACCAAATGCCTTCGCCACCCTGAGCCTTAGTGTCCTGTCCCCTCACAGGTTAGGAAAAGCAACACCTGTGTTCTCTTTTTTAAATGTTCATTGGTGTTTTGCCTGCATGCCTGTGTGAGGGTGTCAGAAAGCCTGGAACTCGGGGACTGGAGAGTACAGTTCCAGGAGACCCAACACCTTTCCACAGGCAAACAAACAAACAAAAAACCAAACCGCAATGCATATTAAAAATTAATAAATAATTTAAAAAAGAAACCCTGGAGCTCAAGTTATAGTCTTGAGCTGCCATGTGGGTGCTGGGAATTGAACTTGGGTCCTCTGGAAGAGAGCCAGTGCTCTTAACTGCTGCCCCTCCTCGCTGAGTCTGGAGGACATACATTGGTGTTACAAAAGGTCCCCAAGGGCTGGAGGCACTCTGAGCGCACTGTCTGTCCTTCCTGCAGATCGTGGAGGAAATGATGACGGCCTCTCCACAAAGGTGCGCTTGACTCCCCTGCGGAGAGTGTGCTGGGCTCTGAAGTCATGATTCTTCTCAGCTGGCTTAAGCTGGGGTAGGGATAGCTTTGGATAAAGAGTTTGGGGCTGGTGATCCCAGAAGGCCCCACTGCTGCACATTACCTCTGTGAGCATCCACAGCGAGCCGCGGGCCCCATCCACACACATGCCGCCTGCCCAGCTCCCTGCCTGGTCAAGGGCCTGGAGTTACAGGAGTAGGCAGGGCCACCTGCCCGCACCCTTCATCTGGACTCCCCAGCTCCCGGAATGGTAAGGGGACCTCCTTCACGTTCGCCCGTGAGGCCTATGGGTGTCTACACACATCTGTGCAGGTGCACGTGCACGTGTTCCGGCATGTGAAAGCCAGAAACCCATGTCAGGTGTCCTTGATCACTCTCCACCTTCATTTTTGAGACAAGGCCTCTCCTGAGCTTGCTGGTCCAGCTGACCTGGACTGGCTGTCAAGCTCCAGAGCACCTCGGCTTTCTACCGAGGCGTGAAGGATGCGCGCCAGCCTACCTGCTGTGTAGGTGGGGGTTTGCACTCGGGACTCCATGTTTGTACTGCAAGCATTTTCCTGGCTGAGCCCTCCCCCGCCCCTGGACTCTAAACCCCACAGAGGACCAGCCCTCCATTCCTCCTCCACTGCCAAGCAGACCCTCCCTTGGCTCCTGAAAACACGCGCTGGCCTGTCTGAGGGCCTGGCTGTCCCTTGGACATCTTCCCGACTTTAAGGAGGACCATGGCCTTACAGGATCTGTTTCTTCACCAGAAACCTGGGCATCCCAACAGCGGCTTCTCAGAATGGGGTCACAGTGGACAAGTGTGTGTGTGTGGGGGGGACAACATAAACAAAATCAAGAATCTACCAGAACACGCAGGAAAGCCTTGGAGGTCCTTCGCCCTCTCACCACCCCTCGAGGGCAGTTCTCAGAGACCCCAGAGCTATAAGCACACGATGTCCCTGTGTATAGTGACACTCTACACTCCTTCTGTATGAAGGTATTCTCTTGTGTCTGGGATGAACCCCCTGATCTAGAGCTGTTCAATGTCCCTTCCACGTCTACTTAGAAAGGTCCTGAAAATTCAAAGTCTCCTAGGGCCTGACAGACCTGGAGGGAGATCCTGGCCACTTCCTACAAGTGTCCTCGCCACTGCCATGACAAGTCGTCCTGTAAACATATGACCAAAGATATGGATCCACGTCACAGGAAGTCCCACTCAGAAGAGTGGCCCTGTTAACCTCTCCACTGTGTGGCGTTTCCATGAAGCAGGCTTACCCCCTCCAGTCACTGGGGCGGTGCTGGGGGTCCCGTGTCTCTATCACCTCAGAGGATTTGGGAGCCCAAGAGAAGCTAAGCTGAGACCATCATCCCCATACCCTTCTGGGGCCACTTTGAATTAATTAACCAGGTAGGAGCCCTGGCCCCACTTTCTCCATGCCTCCCCCATGGGGACAGGCAGCCAATAAGGGCCTATCACACTTGGCTGCTGCCACCTCTCCATGGACATCAAGGAGCTACAAGGGAGAGAACAAAGCAGGCTAGACACCCCAAAGGTGGGCACAGCTGGAGGGTCCCACAGCCCAGGTCCTCTGTCCTCTACCCAATACTGCTGGCCTTCCCCTTGGACCCCTCCCCCTGGCAGGGAGCAGCCTGCACGTGGCCAGGCCCAGCTGCACACACATGGCCTTCATATGAGGCAGCAAGGAGCTCCGGTGCAGCTGGGCTGGTGGCAAGAGCTGTGGTCTGACCATCTGCCTCAGACCCCCTCTCCCCAGGCCAGAGGACTCTCTCCCACCTGTACCTCTGCCAGCAGCCACACAGCCCCCGCCACCGTTTCTTCCTGGTTGGGAGGGTAGCAGATTGCAATGACAGGCAGAGGCCTGACTGGTTCCCTGGCTGAACGAGCCAAGAAGCAAAGCTGCTAAGCACTGGCCCCTGGAAAGACTCCCTAACCCTGATTCATCCCAGGCTCTGTGGCGACCACACAGCTCTGCGACTGCACACCGCCACGGACGCGTTGCCAAACTGGGAACTGAAGCGTGATGATGCACAGAGGCAGTGCAGCGCAAAACCTGCCAGGCCACCAAAAGCACGGCGAGACCTCAGGCAGTTCACACCGAGACCCTGGAGTGGCCTCGGTGACCTGGGGTGTGTGGACTGATGACAGCGCCTGCTTCACAAAACCAGCCGGACACACAAGATGGTAAACACCGAGCCTGGAACCTCCTGTGTGCGTATCATCAAACAATTAGGGGCTGGATGGAGAGCTCAGTGGGTGCCCGCTGCCAAGCCCAGCAGCCTGAGTTCGATCCCCAGGCCCACGTGGTAGGAGAGAGCCAACTTCTGAAGTTGTCCACACACATGCACACACACACACACTCACACACACATGCACACCCACACACAGACACACCACACACTCACACACACAGACACACCACACACACACATACACACTCACACCCACACACACGCACACACCCACACGCGCACAAACACACATGCACACACACGTGCGCACACGCATATACACACAGACACACACGCACAGACACACACACACTCACACACACTCACACACACTCACACACACTCACACACACTCACACACACACAGACACACCACACACACACACCACACACAGTTTAAAATCTGCAAACGATCTGGGTGGGTATGGTGATGTGTAACTTTAATCTCTGCACTTAGAGGAGGCAGAGGCAGGCAGATCTCTACAGATTCTAGACCAGCCTGATCCACATAACAAGATCCAGGCCAACCAAGGCTAAATAAAGAGATCCTGTGTAAAAACTGTGTGTGGGGGGGGGGGGGTGGGGGGAGTAAAATAATAAAGACACCACACTCTCTCCTCTTACAGAGCCCTGCTCAGCCCTTGCAGACGTGTGAGAAACGTTCCTCTTGCTTATTGCCCCTTCGTGTGGAAAAGCTGCCTATGGGACAGGGGAAACATCATGATGCAACCTTAGCAGCTGACTGTCCACGGCCACGCAGAAAGACCAGGAGGCAGGACAAGTAGGGGGCTGAGGCCCGGGGAGGGAAACACTCCGTGTGACTCCACCAACCAGACGGAC
Source organism: Cricetiscus sungorus (assembly GCA_030556225.1). Taxonomy (NCBI): domain Eukaryota; kingdom Metazoa; phylum Chordata; class Mammalia; order Rodentia; family Cricetidae; genus Cricetiscus; species Cricetiscus sungorus. Next base: position 9,673,426 of record JANBXA010000202.1, on the reverse strand, counting down.
GTCACAATGGTGGAGACATGGAAGGTCTACTCTCAGTCCCTGGCTGTGTGTCTGTCCTTCGCAGGCAAGAAGAGGTCCAACAGCAATCCTTCTAGGGAAAGGACAGATGGCCTGGGCTGCGAAAGGGCAACAGGACGGTGTATGTCTGTGTGTCCTTCAAGTGCATGCACTGAGCATGCATGCATACATACATGCATTCATGCATACATTCATACATGCATGCATGCATACATACATACAAACATACATGCACACATACATACATGCATGCATGCATGCATGCATACATACATACATACACTGGACGACATGTGTGCACACACAAAGCCTCTCTGAGAATGCGTGGGCCCACCTTCTGTAGCGACACGCTACACTTGGCTCTTCCGTGCAGAACTTGCCTCGCGGATGGCAGAATGAAAGGAGATAGTAGAAACAGCCTCGCCTCTGAGAGTCTAAGGGCTCCACTCAGTGGGAAGATTTCAGCCAGACAAGATCGCCAGAAACTGCCGCCTCCCACCCCTGACCAGATCTTGGCTGAGTCCCTTAGCTTCACCTGGTCTCAGTATTGCTTACTACAAAATGGGTCTGTCCAATCCTGACAGGGACGTTAAGGCTAAATAAAATAGGACTCCTTGCTGAAAGTCACAAAAGCCACGGGACGCTAGAGACAGAGGAACCCACAGGCATGATGCTCTCTCTGGCAAAGGCCGATGACGGCAGCTCTGGGCTCGTGGCTCCCCAATCCAGGAAAGGCTCACCTAGCAATAAGTGAAGCAGACGCACAGGCAGCTCCTGCCCTTCTGTCATCCTCCTGCCCTGAGAGAGGGACCGCAAGATGCCCCTCCCGGCGTCACTGGGCAGGCACGGGTCACACAGCAGCTGGCTGGGGATGGTTCCACAGCTCAGGGTAACAGCTGACGTTTGCAAGCAACGCAGCCACCCCACCTCATTGGTCAAACGTTTCTCCCAAACTCGGATGAGACACTCAGGCTGAAAGGCCATCACGGCCACTTTTTCCTAGGGGGTTGGGTTCCACGTCCAATTAGCAGATGGCCTAAGTCTTCATGGCCTGATCTTACCCACAGAAGGAAGAGAGTGTGAGTCAATAAGATGTTTTCTAAATGGTTTGTGACTGGCTTGAGCCCAGAGAGGTTGAGTAACTTTCCAGGAGACAAACAGCTAATCAGTGGCAGAACAAACAAAAAATGCACCCATTAGAGCAGTTACATCCATCACCCACTGTAACCCCTTTCGTGACCGGGACAGGAAGGCCCACACCACACCCTTTTTACACCTCACTTGTCCCTAAACCCCAGGGGAGTACCAAGCTTATCTTACATGGAATTAATTGTCAACTGCCGCCCTCCACCACGGGTAATTCTCCAGTTAGGATTCTAACAGGTGCAGTTAGGTGAGCCCCCCCCCAGCACCGATGAGGAGCCTGAGACTCCAGAACTGTGCTCTGCAGACCTCCCTAGAGGGAATGCTCCAAGAGGCAGCCCGTCCCCTGCGAGGAGGTGACTGACGTGACCAGACAGGGAGGGCAGTGGTGAGTGAGCAGGAGCTCCTGGGAAAGTTCCCACAGACCAGTCCCTGAAGCTGTCCCTGGAGGGACACAAGCTTGTAGCCCGGTCCTTAGGAGCCCAGAGGCGGGCAAGGGCTGAGATCCTAGAAGCAATCTGAGTGGACATGGAGGGCAGGGCCCGAGAGGGGCCCCCGACTGCCCTGTACACTGCAGACTCCCCCAGGGACGCACCTCTGTGGGTCTTGGTGCCACACACAGGGGGCCGAGACCCCAGGCACACCGAATGTGCAGAGCTGAAAGGTCGTGCTCCGCCCCCTCCCCTGCCCAGCCAGGGGAAGATTCCCATGTTCCCCCCCTGTGTCCCCAGGCAAGCCCAAGGGATTCCAAAAGACAAACACTCTACAAGTCAGCCTCGCGGACAAGGTGAGCCCGCTGGGACACCGACCTGCGTGTCTGTGGACCAGAGATCCTTAGCTTTGGCCACTTTGCAAACTAAGGTTCGTGGCAACCACGATGCCTCAAACCCGCGTGCCTTGCGGGATCCCCTTTATCCCGACTCCAACCGTGGCGCCACTCGCCCGCCCACTCCTGACCCTGCAGCCCCGCGGCGGAGAGCGGGTACCTGCTTCCTGAGCGCCTCGAAGGCTGCGCTGATGGTGTGCACCCGCGTCCGCTCCCTGGCGTTGGCCAGGAGCCTCCGGGTCTGCTGCAAGGCTTTGATCTCCGTGGAGGCGGCGGTCGCTTCGCCTGGCCGTTTCCTAGGCGACGCGGAAGAATCTGGGTGGTTATTGTAAATTACGTGTGAAATTGACGAGTAGGAACTTTCCCCCGGGCGCGTGGGGGGCGCAGGGCGCACTGGGGACTCTCGTGGCGCCGCTGGGGGCTCGGGGGGCGCAGACGGCGTGGGGCGCGCGGGAGGGGCACACAGCAAGATGCGGGGACGCAGAGCCGGCTCGCGGTAGGGCTGCGCCTCGGGACGCCCGGGTGCCAAGCTCTGTGACGCCGGTGGCGGCGTGGGCAGTCCCGGTCCCACTGTGCCCAGAGCGAAACCGCGTTTGCGCGCGTCTGAGACCTCAGACGCTCGGATGCCCCCGAGCTCCCTGGCTGTGTCCGCGCCTCCACCTGGAGGAACCGCCGGCGCCACGGAGGCTGGCACCGGGGTCGCGATCGGGAACGGCTGTGTCCTGTCCCGGAGCCCGTTGGTGGCGGTGGCGGCGGTGGCGCTGGCGGCGGCGCCGGGCTCGGGTGCTTCCAAGTCCAATCGGAAAGTTTTATAGCCGTTCGCGCGCCGCACCGGCTCCTTGCCTTTCCGCTTGAGTTTCTTGAGGCCGTTCAGCTCTTTCACGCACACGGTCTTCCACGGCCCGTCCTCGAGGACCGGGATGTGCTTCATGGCGCGGACGGCGCCAGGCAGGGGCGTGGGGCTGCCCGGGACGCGCGCCCGCTGCGATCGCTCTGCACGCCGAGCGCCTGGCTGTGCCCGGTGGCCGCCGCGCTCAGCGCCGCCTGGTCGCCGCGCTCCCCTCCCGCCCTCCCTCCCCGGGTCCCTCCCTCGCTCCCCCACTCCTGGGGCAGCTGTGCCTCCGGCTCCGCGAAGCCCGGAGACTGCCCGTTCCCCCAGGAGCGCTCAGAGCGTCATCAGAAGTCGCTGCCGCTCTGCCAGCGTTTGAGCAGAGCGCCCGCTGCGCTCCATCTGTGTTTGTTTAGCCTCAGTTTACACAGAAGCCCAGTTCGCAAGATCACTCAGCGCCGCCCGCCCGGAGAGGAGGCTGCTCCCGCCGCCGCCGCCGCCCCAGCCCAGGCCGCCCGAGCCGCGAGCGCCTTTAAAGAAACAGGAAGCATTTTTCAAAACAGCTGGGCCGAGGGCCGCCTCCTTTGTCCGCGCGCTCTCGGCCTCCCCCTACCCCTGCCTTCTGCCGGAACCTGCCTCCTCCCGCTCGCCCTCCCCGCCCCTGCTCAAGTGAGGGGCGCCTCCTCTCCCCGGACAGTGGGCTCCCTCCACCGCGGTCCTGAGCACGTGCGCTGGCCCTCACTGCCCAGCCTTATTGCGCTGGGGGTGACCTTCCCCACCCAGAACCTTCCCGTCTCCCTCCCACCCGCACTGCCCAAGAGGGAGCAATCCCAGAGCTGTGACTCGTGCAGGGAGGGGTAGGGAAGTGGGAGAGAACCCCGGAGTGTCTGGTCATTGTCATCCCATACAAGGCCTTCTCCCTCCCTCTCCCACGGCCTGCCGCAGAGGTCCCAGGAGCAGAAGCGGACACGCTGACACTGGGAAACTGAGGAACCAAAGTACACGGGAGGGAGAGGAGGGTGGATGTTTCTGGGTTAGCAGACCCAACATTTTTGAAGATCTGAAGTCATCTCACCCAAGGCGCCCTGCTAAACCCAGATTTACTCATCTATGAAGTGAGAAATGGGGAGGACACCATGCTTGTCACAGGGAGACTTAAAGCGCCAGGAGCGTGGGGCGCCCGCTCAACAGTAGCTGTGCTAATGCTGTTGGCCAAGGCAGGTTGGCTCCTCCAGGAGGCCTAACGTCAGGTAAGGAGCAGAGCCCACTCCAGATCCCTGGCCCTTCGTTCCACTGGAGACGCTTGCAGAAGAAAGAGGCCAACCTCTCCGAAGACCGTGTCCTGTGCTGTCACACAGGGTTTCTCTCCTCTCTGAGTTTTCCAGCGTTCTTCTTCCTTGAGGGGCGTGATTAGTAAAAGGATTAGACAAGGCTTGCATATAGCATTTGAATGATGCCAAAGTCAAGTGAACGGTGGCCCCTGGACGCGCTGGCGTAATGAACTGTCTCGGGATCTAGCCAGAGTTGGGCAGAGTTGCAGACTGGGTTGCCCTCGGCAGTTTGGAGTGTGCTATCCCACGTGGTGGGATATTGTTCCCAAAGAGGCAGTGAGTGCTCTGGGGAATCGCATCTTTGAGTAAAGAGGGTGCCCATAAAAGCTGAATCCCAGCCCTTTCCTAATGTCCCCCAAGAGGATGGAAAATGCCACAGAGGGCAGGATGAGGCCAGCTGCACACATCCCTGAGCAAAACCTGCCCCTTCCCAGGACTTGGAGTACTCTGGATTCCCAGTCGCTTCCTTGAGAAGCTGGATAGAAACCAGCTGGGCAGCGCCCCCTGGTGGCACAAAACTTAGGCGACTGACCTCACGAAGAGTGGCCCTATAAAGACAGCACTAAGAATTTCCCGAATCCATAGAGGTGCCAAGATGAAGAGGCTCTCAGTTCTGCATCTTTGCTTTGTATGAAATGACACAGATACCCTCCAAGAAAAATCATATCCTTAGCGAAACCTCCCCACACTGAGACAACCTTTTGAGGTTATACCGGGAGAGCATGATGATGCCTCTGGAAGGGTCCATATCCTGTAAATGGCTGTTCCATGGCACAGGGGTGAAGCTAGACCAGGAAGGGAAGGAAGATGCTTGGAGCTTACACCACAAGAGAGGCATGCTACCCAGCCAAGTGCTGATAATTACCACCCCGTGTTCATGACACGGGGAGGCAACCCCACACTACCCACAAGAAATCCAGGGATTCTGTAGGAAGAAGTAGCCTGCAGAAAGGGAGTGTGAGATGCTGCTTGTGTCCAGACCAGCTGACCCTGGAACCTGCGCTCTGAACTATTGTGCATCCTCTGCCTCTTGAGAGCCTGGTGACCTCACCTGGAGGTGAGGGAGTGGCCTGTTGGTGGGACTGGTCTTTTGACAGCTGGTTGGCCCTTGCCTGTGCCTTAGCCTGAGTAGAAGCTTGGGGCCATAGGTCTCTTTAGCCCAGCCTGATGTCTGCCTGGCTCCTTCCAGATCAGAGTCTAATGGCAGGAGCCCCACCTTGAGCAGCCTGGAGTCTCAGGCTCAAAAAGCCTGAACCACTGTAGCCATACATAGGCTTGTGTTTCTCTGTGCTGCCCAGTGGAACCTGTCCCACGGGTCCCTGGCACACAAGCACGACCCGCCAGGACAGGACAGCTCTTCAGGATGGGGCTCTGTGATTGCTGTCTTCTTGGCCACATCAGAAGGGACCTTAAATACTTGCTGCATGAAGCTCTACATTCCTGAACACAGAGTCTATTTCTGGCTGTTCAGATTGTTCCAATGTGCCTGTGCCCCGCTACAGAAACCAGGGCAGAGTGAAGCAGTCAGCCAGGTGCAGACAGAATTCAATGTGAACAGTGCTCTTACAGCAGCCATGCCTAGGACCAGCTGGGGAGAGAAAAGAAAGGACCGGGCCATCCTGGGTCCGTGTAAGCCCCTCTCTGCCATCTAGCCCCGGAGCCAGCACTGCTGCTATTAGCCAACAGGACATTGGCTCCAGGGATGAGCTATCCTCTTTGTACCTTCCTGCACCCCAGTGGCTGTCCAGCTATCGAAAACCAAGGGTCTTGGGGATAGGACAGAGTAACAGGGCTCTGCGGGGGAGGAGGAAGGAGCCTTTCTCGGAGACCCCGTGGTTCTAGCCTTGTCCTGGGTGTGCTCTGCCCTTAAGAGAAGCGGATTCTCTTGAGAAGGGCGTACCCCTGACTCTCAAATTCAGAGGAACAGGAGGACAAAGGAGGAACAAGGGAAGTGGGTACTATTCATCACTAGAATATCTGTTTAGCATGCACAAGGCTCTGGGTTTCATTCCCAGCATGAGGGAAGGGGAGAGGGGCAGGGTTGGCTGTTAAAGTGTAGGATGCATGTCATCTCTCTGCTCAGCAACTTCCCTCTGCTCCAGTGTCTGGGGACTTCTGCCGAGCCCTTCTCTCTGTGTATCCCTGGACAGAGAGCAGTGGGTGTGCACTGTCCTGCGAAGCCTTAGGCTAATGTCGCCTTGGAAGTGGCCCTGCACTGTACAGGCACTGCCGTGTCAGCTTCCTGCCCGTGGGACCCTTCATAGAGCCCCAATGATTCTGCTGGGGGCTGGAGGGGCACCACAGAGCCTCTAGGACCTTCTCTTGCCATGGTAAATTGAGCAGGAGACAATGGATCACATCAATAGCCACTTATTCTATGGACAGATTCAGCCAGGAGGAATTGGATGAAGTTCTGCTGTCAGGAGCCCTCATTCTAAGGGTGGGTGGCTCCCATCCATCCCTGTCAGCATCTGTAGTGCTGGGATGTTGTTCCCAAGGCGGGAGATTCAGCAGTGAATAGCGGGAAAGCCCCTGACCGCAAGAGAACTGCCATCCTGTCGCAAAGGGAGCAGAGTCCTGGAGGAAGGCTGCGTTTGGCCTTCTGTGAGGACAGCAGGAGGGAGCCTGCGGTGGAGAGCTCGGGGACCTCTGGGAAAGATGAGCACCTGGACCCGGCTGGAAGGAGGCAGGGTTTGCCTAGATAGATGGCCCATACCCCGGGCTTGCTCCCTCTCCTCCGGTACGTCCCATGATCACAGAGGTCTCCTCTCGTCGTCCATTTGCAACTGGAACCCTGACCCTGTTCAGTCTATAACCTCCAGTACGTGTGTTCCTTTCCCGTCAGGGTTCATGGTCTGTGCTCCCCACTCAGCAGCAGGAAGAAGCAGGTAGGAGCACTGTCCAGGTAAACAATGACCCACAAGGCAGGTGGCATGCGCTACTCTAACTGGGTTTTGCTAGGAAATGGTGGGATGGCTGCAGCTGCAGGGATCTCTGCCCAAGGCTGACACGCTGTCGGCCAAGAGCACACTGGGCAGATGGAGAGAGGGCACCCAGTTACCCACTTTCCCTTGGCGAGCCCGCCCTCATCCTCCCCGACTTCACTGTTAAAGTGTAGGACTCAGTCTGCATTCCTCTCTTTAGGGCCAACAGTGGGGACACTCTGAGGGCTCTAGGCAAGAAAGCTGCCTGTCCCTGCTGTGTTTGCCTACCAGGCTCTGTTTCAACCAGATGGTAGAGTCTATCCATCCTCGTCACTTCGTGTGACCAGCAGGAATATGCAACATCCTTGTTTGTGTTCCTTTATTGGTTTGTTTGGGTTCCTGGCTATAGAAGAAAGAAAAGGGGCTGGAGAGGTGACCAGTCAGTGGCTAAGAGCACTTGCTGCTCTTCCAGAGGACCCACATTCCATCCCTAGCACCCACATTCTGCTGTTTAGCACCCCCTATAATTCCTGTTCCTGGGCATCCAGGGCCCTCTTGGGGTCTCCTTAGGCATGCGTGCGCACTCACACGCACACACGTGCGCACACACACGCACGCGCACATGCACAGAGGCACACACATGCACAGAGGCACACATGCGCGTGCACACACACAGAGGCACGCGCGCACACACGCAAAGAGGCACGCATACACACACACAGGAGGCACGCCCACACGCGCGTGCGCGCACACACACATACACACATGCGCACACGTAAAATAATAAATGTTTTTTAAAGGAAAAGGAGTGAAAAAGAAAAGTGTAGACTGTAACTCAGGGCTGGGGCTGGCTAAGCTGATAGAGAGCCTAGCACACCTGTGGCTGGAGTTCCATCGCAGTAACGCGTAAGCTAGGCACTCGCACATCTGTAAGCCCAGCACTCAGGACGTGGAGGGAGGAGGGTGAAAGCACAAAGTCACCCTCAGCCAGAAGGAGGCTTCAAAAGGAGGAAAGGAGGCTGGGAAGACGGCTCAGCTGTTAAGAGCACACGCTGATCTTGCAGAGGACCTGAGTTCTAATCTCCACACTACCACTTGTCACTGTAGCTTTGGGGAATCTGACAACCTCTTCTGGTCTCCGGGAAACTACACTGGCGTGTACTTCCCACACATGTATAAACGTAATTTAAACATTTTAAATAGGGACTAGAGAGATGACTCAGAGGTTAAGAGCATTTACTGCTCTTGAAGTGGTCCTGGGTTCCCAGCACTCCAGCCACTCACAAGCATCAGTATCTCCAGTTCCAGAGGACCCAGCACCCTTTCCTGACAGGCACGCACACGGCACGTACCCACACCCACGGGGAAAAACCACTCATACAGACACATAAATCTAAAACATAGTATTTTAAATAAAATCTCTTTTAAAAGAAGGAAAAGTCTAATTCAAATCCTGATTTGACACTGTTTCCATAGGTTTCACTCAAGCCCAAAGGGCTCTGGACTAAACAGTGTCTGAGTTTCCTACAGCTCTGAGCTGCGTCCTCTTCCTAGACAGATCTGTACCCTGCCCCAGCCCCCTGCACGGCTCAGCTCATCTGTAAACGGAGAAGCAGGAGGATGCAGAACCACAGACCTCGGACCTCCCTGAGATCCAGCAAATTAGGATTTGTGCTAAACCTCCTCCCACCCCAGAGCACAGCTCTGGGGAAAAGCACTCTGGAGACAGAAGCCCCAGGAACCTCCCCCACAGGCAGGGGAGGCTCAGGGCCCTTGGAAATCGAGCTGATCAGCCAAGGAGGCAACCGGGGAGCCAGCAAGTGGCTCCTTAAGGCTGTGCGCTTCAAGACCTAGTTGTCAACAGCCTAACAAGGCTAGACTTCAGCCGCTGTCCTCCTGGGATTGGCTCCCAGCCTCCACGGCCGTGCTCAAGGGCTGGATGGGAAACTCCGGTGTGATGGCCCGTTCTTTTCATCTTCCTTCCTAAGGAAAACAACTTTCCAGTCCCCGTGGAGCACATTCCTTCACTGTGAAGTCTTCCCAAACCCATCTCCCCCAGTCTCTCAGAAAGAAGAGAGCTGGGCTTGGCTGCCTCGTCAGTGAGATTTCTAAAACCGTCTCTGCGGATGGCGGCAGTCGGGGAACATGGGGGGGGGGGCAGAAGAGAGCTGACGCAATCTACACTTATTAGCACGGAGGAAAATTAATAAGGCCTACCAGTGCAAGGTCCACTCCACGGGCCCGGGAAGCCCCAGGGACAGCTGGAGATCTGGTGGTCTCTGCCCTGGCTGAGTCTTCAAAATGCCTCATCAGTTCCACACTAGACTGCCACAGCTGGAACCATGGCCACTGTCTAATGTCCCAAGGACAAAGGTTTTTACCACGCATGCCACATCTAATTGATTGGTAGGGGTGGCCTGTCGCTCTAAGTTGAAAAGGATTCTGAGGTATCTGGGTCCCTTGGGAGAGGGGGGCTGTAATTGATTGGCAGACGTCCGCCTTGGGTGAAAGCTGAGGAGTGTCTGTGTTTACACCACATGCTGTTGGCCAAGCCTGCCGTAGCCCAACCCTCCCATATTACTGATGGGGAGACTGAGGCCCAGAGCCCATCACGTATCGGGACTTCCCGCAGTCTTTTCAAGAAGCCAGCTGCTTTGGGTAAGTGGCACCCAGTCCTGACCTCAGGGCTACGGATGTCAGACCCAAGGGCTGTCTCCAAGAAACCAAGGCAACCAACAGCTTGGGTGAGCTAGGTTAACTGCCTGTTTCCTGAAAACCGGCAGAAGCAGTTACCAGAACGGATCAGTTGGCTCAGCAGGTGCAGGTGACATGGCAGGGCCGTCGCAGTCAACCTAAGACCAGAGGCCAGTTTAGTCAGAACAGGATCTGTGGGAGGGGCTAACTCAGGGCAATAAAGCCCAAAGAGTCAATGGACTTGCCCAAATGGGATGAGCTGGCCTAGCTGCTCGACCCACGACCCCACGTCCTTGTACGTCTCCTCACGCCCTGCCAGCCCAGCTCCCGTCCTTCTCTCTCAAGTCTGACCTTGCTCCTCTTGGCAGAGAGGTCTTCTGTGGTATTCCGGGTTCCTCAGACAAGCCGTCCTGGCCCCGCCACACCCGCTGACCAGTCCCACTACACGAAGTCTGCCATAGAGCAAACACCAACCAGGCAGCTTCCCATCTTTAAAACCAGGGACCCTGGGGCCTGAGGTTGGAGAGGCCTCACCTGACGTCGTCACACAGGGCTGACAGATCCAGGGTGCCTGCTCAGTGTTCACCCCAGTTCCGTTTACTCCTCAGAACAGCACAAATAGCTTCTGAGGATGCCCAGAGAAGGTCCTGAGCTGAGGTCTGGTGAGGAGCCTGCTGAGGGTGTAGGGTGGGGTACTGGAAGGTAGCTAGGCTATAGGAAAGGACCCGTGCAGTAGAAAGTGTAGCAAGGCTGCCCAGGGGCCCAGACACTTGTCCCACCAAGCCCTAGGAAACCCAGGCACCTCCTTATGTCCTTACCGTCCTCGCCTTGGGCCGGACAATCTTCTATGAAGGGTGCTAGAGGAGAGACCAGCTCTTGCCTAAGGAATCCGCTGGTGTTCGAGAAGACATCAGCAGAGGGACAAGAGCTCGGGCTTCGGGGAGCCAGCCTGGGGTTGAGCTCTGGCTCGCCAGTTACGCCCTCACAGACCAGTCAAGTTTCCAGACCCCTGTGGGCCTCAGTCTCCTCATTGGCCAAGTGAGGGCCGAAAGATCGCTGAGCCTCACAGAGCTGTGGTGAGGATCAAAGATCTCAGGGCCCAGGGTTACAGCTCAGGTACAGTCATAACACCACATATGGCCGTGCATTCTGCTAATCCCAGCTCCGGGGAGGTGGTGGTAGGAGGTCTGGAAGTTTAAAGCCATCCTCAGCTACATAGGGAGTTTGTGGCTAGCCTGTGTACAGGATACCCTGTGTCTCAGGATTAGGGACATTAGGGACATTACGATGGGAGAGGCTTGGTGCAGATTCTTGTCCTTTAGTGCATGGTTCAGGACCTTACCTCCCACACCTCCTCCAGGCAGCCTCCCCTGAATACTTGAGTCTATGCCTGCTCCCTGCTCTCGGAAGATTTCCAAGAAAATGTGCTTGTGCTCTGTACTGGGAGCCTTCTTTCTCCTCAGGCGCAGGGTCCCCCCCCTCCCATCAGTGCCCCCCCTCCACCTTGGAGCAAAGTACTCAGGGAGTACTTAACAAAGTGGCCAAACGATCTTGCGGCTCACCCCACTCCACCCATCTTACCCCCCTCGGGTTTTCCAACCCCTCGACTACTTTGTTCCTAATGCTTCTGTCTCCACATCTCCGGGGCTCTGTTTGCACGAGGGGGGAAAGTCTTCATGCACACACACACACACACACACACACACACACACACACACACACACACACACACACGCACACACACACACACAGCCCAGAACTCATCCAGTTGCTCCCGGGCTGCCTGCCAGCAATTGAGTGACCTGCAGCTTCCTCCCCAAATCACATTCCACTGGCACGGATCTTGCCCCGCCTGACGCCAGCCTCCCAACTCGCCCCAGAGCAAGCATTTCCAGTTGGCAGCCTGGCCTTGTTTTTCTGAGGCCCTAATTCAGTCTCCCTTGTAGAAAACAGAAAACAAAATGCGTGGGACCAAAAACTGCAACAAAATAAACTTTGAAAACAGGGGGGCTGGAGGGTGAGGGCTTTGCTCCAAGGCACATGGAAAATATAAGCTTGGGGGTGCAAAGAGTTTCAAGAAGCAAAACCCATATGCGGCCCATCGCCCCGCCTCTCGTGCCGGCTGGAGGCTGAGACCAATTCATTCAGGCTGCTGCTAAAGACAACTCTGTTCTCATTCATAGCTGACTTACAGGAGGGCAGCAGAGAAAGATGACAAGAGGCTGCAGACGGAGGAGGGGGAGGGGGAGGAGGGGGAGGAGGGAGAGGAGGGGAGGGGAGGAGGGGAGGGGGAGGAGGAGGAGGGGGAGGAGGAGGGGGGAGGGGGAGGGGGAGGAGGAGGAGGAGGGGCCGGCTTTGCACTGGTGTTTGTTCCAAAGGGGACATTACAGGATGAAAAATAAACACAGCCCGCCAGATTTGAAGGCCAGTTCGTGCAGCATCAGAATGGTAGCGGGACAGGGTGTGTGTGCGCGTGTGTTAGCGTGTGTACATGCCTGTGGGCGCCACTGGGCTGGCCTTCTCAAAATAAGGGCTGCTCAGTGGAAAGATGTCATAAGCCAGGCTGGGGCGGCCAGGGGATGGGCCAGCCAGGGAGGGCTGAGGCTGGCGCCCAGGCCTGCTCATGAGGTCAGGCAAAGGCCAGGTGTCAGAGCAAGGGAGTGCCGCCAGGGCCTGTTAGCCAAGGGCCAGGGCGTGTGGGGACAGGATTCTGAAGGTCGGTGTGTATGGGGGTCCTTCCTTGGGGAAGAGGGCGGCTCATAGCTTCACTAGCGGATGTGGGCTGGGGACATGGTGCTCATCTCAGTCCTTAGGGGTTAGGGGATGGCTCTGGAGATGAGAGGCAGGGTGGAGAGGAGAGAGGGTGGAGAGGTGGTCAGCAGTCCACAGAGTGAGGACAGACAGACACGGATGTCATCAGTACACAGATGAGCAGAGCAACCAAAAAGGTTATGGTCAGGAACCAGGGTCCCGGAAGCAGCCTGGACACTCAGGTGGAGGTTGCCTCCCCTCCATCCAAGCCAAAAAGTTTGTCCAACTTTAGGGAACAGGGACACAGGAGAAGCTGAGCTGGTCAAGACAGCGGGGAAAACTATGAGGTAGGCGAGAGTAAACGCAGTCCGGGACCCAGGTAACTTTGCTGTTCACTATGGTGCCAGACCCTGACAGTGGGTAACTAACAAGATGAGTGAGGCCTCAGGGTGAGGGGCTTGATGAGTTTGGCAGTGACCGATAGGGGTTGATGAGGCAGGAATTCACTCCTAGAACAAGGCAGAAAAGGCAGTGCCTCCCAGAGGGATATCGCGATAGGGCCACCTGGGGTGTGCCATTGGCTGTGTCTTCCTGCCCTCAATCCCGCCAGTGGGTTGGGCTTCAGCTAGCTGGAACTTCAGACGGCCAGCCTGGAAGCTTCTCTTCGCCCAAGGAAGGGCTTCACCCCTGGAAGAGGCTGACATGTCCTTGGCCCTTGGCCCTTCTCCAGGTGCTCTCCAGACCCAGGAGCCCAAGGACTTCCTACTTTTCCTCTCACAACCTTCAAGCAAAGTAGTTCACAAATGTGTCCAAAGATCTTTACCCAAACTCAAGACATAGAGAATGAGCCTCTCCTGGCCTGGGGTGGGGGTGTTGGAAGAACCCTGAAAATTGGTCAACCAGCTTTCAAGTTCACTGTATTGTTGGGAGCCCCCCCCCCAGGAGTATTTTTGTAAACCGTCCCCTTCCGTTCACTCTGGCATGCTCCTGAAGGACAAGTCGTCTCTCTAAATGTCCTCCAAAAGTCTCTTTTGAAAATGTGTTGCGTACGTGTGCACGTGTGCCTGTGAGCCTGTGGGGTCAGGAGTCAATGCTGGCCTCTTCCTTGGTCTCTCTGTTTTTGAGGCAGCTGTCTCTCGCTAAAAAGGGAGCTCAGTGAGTCAGCTAGGCTGACTGGGCCAGCAAGCCCCAGGGACCTGCCTGTCTCTCCCTCCCCTGTGAGTAACTATTCTTTTGTTATTGGTGGGTACCCCCTCCAGGGGATCTAAGGATTTCAACTCAGGCCTTCATGTTTGTGTAGCAACCATTTGACCAGCGAAGCCATCTCCATGGCTCCCAAATGTCTCTGAATCAGCATTTTTAACTCAAGGGTTTTCTACATGTAAATGGCACCATTTGTGCAGTGTGACCACCTTCAGGTTGGCACCTGAGTCCTTCTGTCACAGTCCCACTGGTGTGTGAGATCTTTCTTGCTTTCTAGCACAAGATGTCCTGGGCTTATCTTATTCACTGACCTGGAAATAGGCAGTTCTCCAGGAAGTGTCACTCCTTCCTGTGGGAGAGAATACTGAGACCACGGACAGACAGGGCATTCCATGCTCTCACAGACGGACAGACAGGGCATTCCATGCTCTCACAGACGGACAGACAGGGCATTCCATGCTCTCACAGATGGACAGACAGGGCATTCCATGCTCTCACAGACAGACAGACAGGGCATTCCATGCTCTCACAGACAGACAGACAGGGCATTCCATGTTCTCAGAGACTGTATGTGTTCTCTGTGTCTTGGTTTTCTCCAAGAAGAATTTGCATTCAGGACAGGACCACCCAACGGATGGGCATTATGCAACTAAGTGTGACTCTCCCACATCTGAAGCCATCAGTCCTGAGAGGTAATCTTTGTCTGGTTGAAGCCACCTCTCCTGTTCCCGGAGACTAACCTTGGTTCCAGGGTTGGCTGCCACACATAGCTTCTTTTGGATTAAGTACTGTAATGTGAGGGGCTCAGTCACTAAAATTACACCTCCCAGGAGATGAGCTTCTAAGCTAAAGTTCTTCCAACTGCAAGATGAAAGTATTTTTTAATATTACATTTTTTATTTTAAAATGTTTATTACTTTATGTGTATGAGTGTTTTGCCTGCATGAATGTATGACCATCTCACTGGCCTAAGGCATTTTAAATGCACTGCGTCAGGCAAACGTGTAAGCACACACACTGTCAAAGAGAAAGTCCTGGGAATGATACAAGTCCAAACTACTGCCTGTCTATGGAGCCCGCATGCCTATGGAGCTTCCCGAAGTCCCTCCATGTCCCGTCTGTGTGAGATCCGTGATATCGGCTGTATTATAAAACAGAGTCAGGGTGATGGGTGGTAACTCTGCCTGTAATTCCGCAAGAGCTGTGAGCTCCAGGCCAGCCTAGGCTTCATAAAACGTAAAACAACAGAAGCAGAGGACTAGGCAAAGACAAAGATGAGGACGACAAAAACAGTAACGATGGAGGTGAAGAAGACAGAGAAGGAGAAGGGGGTAAGAAAGGGAGAGACAAGAGATAGCAGCAGGGGTACAAGTGCTAAGGTGAAGCCTAACGGCCTGGGCTCGATTCTAGGAACCTACATGCTATGAAGAGAGAGCCGACTCCTGCAAACTGTTCTCTGGCCGCCACATGCGTGGCACACACGTCCGTACACATACAAATAAATAAGCAAATGTAAATGAGTGCATGGGTGTTGTGGTACATGCCTCGAATCCCAGCACTCAGGAGGCAGAGCTAGGAGAATCTCAGTGAGTACGAACCTACCCTGGTCTTTATAAATAGTAAGTCTCAGGCCAGAGACCCTCTCTTAAAAAACCAAAACCAAAGAAGTGATGACGACGACGACGACGATGACGATAAAGCGGGAGAGGGGGAAGCAGGGCTGGGAGTGTAACACGCTAGCCTGTGTGAGGGTCTGGCTAACTTTCCCAGCACCGCAGAAGCAGCACAAACCAACCCCACAGACACACGGGGAGCGTCAGGCCTTGTAGGGAGGAATTCCCAGTTGCAAAAGGAGCCTCCAGATGCGTCCAGCGATGATACACAGCACAAGGCATGTGCAAGCCAAGACAGGACACAGGGAGCTTGTGTGAGCACAGGACATCAGAGTCTCACAAGCTCTTCCCACGACGTCTGAGGCTGTTCTGGGACCAGCCGGCTCTGTCACAGTTGATGAGGATGGCCACACGTGTGCCTATGATAGCGTTGTCTGCCTCTTTCTCCCTTTAAACTTAGGTGAGGCTATGGAGCTCACGCTAGCCAGTGTGTTCGAAGCAGAAGAGGCTTGTGCCAGCTGCAGTTAGGCCCCTCAGAATTGCTGTGTCATTCTCCAAATGTCTTCCTCCTGCCTCTGCGGCCATGGTGCTCACGCCACGTGATCCTTCATGATGACCACGGCTTGAAGTTTTCCCTTCTGATTTGGGGGGCAGATCCAGTGTGGCCAAGAGCAAACCCTGAAGGCTGCAGGCTGGCTCGGTGGTTAAGGGCCCCTGTTGCACGCAGAGGAGCCAGGTTTGATTGTCAGCAGCTGCGTGGCATCTTGCAATGAGCTGAAACTCCAGTTCCAGGGAATTAGACCCCATCTTCTGACCTCTGTGGCACATAGACACCGACGCAGGCACGCGAAACACCCATGAATATAAAATAATAAAATTTAAGGAAAAGAAAAAAGAAGCCCAGATTGATTTAACTTGATTGATTTAGAGTTGCGTGCACATGCATGCGCATGCGTGACGTGCCAGTGTGAGTGTGTGGGGGTCAGAAACCAACTCTATCACGTCCCACCTTCTTTCTCAAGACGTGCTCTTTCACTGTCCCTGCAAGCCTGGCTAGCCGGCAAGCTCTGGTGATTTGCCTGTCTCTGCCCTTCCAAATATTGTAGCAGTCATCGCCACGCCTGGCCAGGTTTCAATGAGACCCTGATAAAGAGCTATCCAAACTCTGGTTCTCCCACGTGCATAGCAAGTCCGCACCCTCCCATGCGCTAAGCTCTGCTTTGCAAGCCCTGCCTCTGACAGCCTCGCTCTCCATCCTCATCTGGAGAAGCAAAGAAAGAGCCTGGGCTCCTGCTCCTCTCTTCATGCAACATGATTATCAGACAGTGACCTGAGCTGTCTCTTTGTGCAAAAAAACAGGATCCCAAAGAACTCTGGCAAGGGAGACAAAAGACAAGGGGGTGGCATTAACGACACAAAACTCAGCACCTGCTCTGCTCCAGGATGTGGGCAGGACGTGGCCACCTGGGAAGAGGCTAGGAGCAAGCATACCTTACACCACCCCCTACTTCTGCCCCAGAGCAGAGAGATGGGAAGGATACAGGATGCATTTGGTTAAGCATGAGATCATGTTAACCTCCCGTCTCTAAGATGCTAAACATCTGGCCGAAACAAGAGCAGTGTGACCGAACATCTGGATACTCGCTCGGCACAGCATGGAGCAGCTGCACGCTTGGCAGCATCTGCGTGAGTAACTGATGGGGGTCTTTTCTGTGTACTCAACATCACATTCATGCTTTCCTTTCCTTGTAACCAAAAACCAGACCTAAACGGGTTTACATTTTAAAAGGGAAGTGCTTAGCTTACTGGGCTAAGGAGCCCCAGGACAAGGGCGAGGTTGGCTCGTAGTAAGTGTTAATCTAGCCACTGAGTACGTCCCCCTGGACTGGTTTCTTCCCCGCTGCCACCTTTACCGCCTCCCCGCCCCAGACAAGGCCCTCTGGGTGGTCCCACATAGCCACCAGAAGCCTGTTTGTGCTCACATCACAAACGCGGGATCATATTTATCCCGGCATTCCTAGTAAAAGCCTCCACGTCTATTCTGATTGGACAGTACTGGGTCACACACCTCAGTGAATCCAGTCTACCAGAGGTTCCGGGGTGCTGGCTTAGCTGTCTGCTCCCATTGCGAAGCAGATGGGAAAACCGTCCTCAGAACTCCCAGGGTCAAGCTGGAGAGTGACAGGGAGAGGAACAGCATGGAGGTCCACCTCCTGCCAGGTACGGGGTGGGGCTGAGATGAGGTGGGTGAGAAAGAACGGGCATAACAACTAAAAGCAGCACCGCCACGGAGGCCGTGGGCGACTCTGCCCTTCTCGCTTTCCATTTCCTAAAGTGTATCTAGCTAGTTGATTTGCAGGCATGCGTGTGGCGTGGTGCATGTGTAGAGACCAGATGACAACTCACAAGAGTCGCCTCTCTTTTCACGCCTGTGGGACCTGAGGATTGAACTCGCATCATCTAGCGTGGTATATAGCAAATACTTTCATCCACTTAGCCAGTGGTTCTCACCCTTCCTAACGCTGCGACCCTTTAATATAGTTCCTCATGTTGTGGTGACCCCCAGCCATAGAATCATTTTGTTGCTACTTCATAACCGTAACTTTGCTACTGTTTTGAATCATAATGTAAATATCTGATATATAAGATATTTGATGTGTGACCCTCCCAAGGGGCCTCGACCCACAGGTTGAGAACCACTGCGCTGAGCTATCCTACAGGCCTGACTCTGTGGCGGACCTCCTTCAGCCCATGTACCCCAGCTGTACCATTTGCCGCCTCAGTGCCGGCCCTGACTACATAGCAGACTACCCAAGACTGGCCGACTTGTGGACCAGGAATCTGAGAGTGGTTTAGCTGGGGAACTGGCTTGGGGGCCTTCGGTCGTCTGAAGGCTTTGCTGGGCTGGAAGATCTACTTCTAAAATGGCTGCTGGCAGAGGGTCCAGGTCCCACCCCAAAGGGCTACTGTTTTATATGTGCCTCGTGGCGTGGAGGCTGACCCCCCCCCAGAGCAAATGATATAAAAAATAAAGGACTGAGCTATACTGCCTTTTATGACTCTTCTTAAAACTCACACCCTGAGCCAGGCATGCTCAATCCCAGCACTGTAGAGGCAGACACAGGCAGATCTCTGAGTTCAAGGCCAGCCTGGTCTACAAAAGGACCTTCGTTACTTGGTAAGTAACCAGGGCAGGGTCTGGGCCTGGGGCTGTAACGCATCCAGTTGTAGAATGCCTGCCCAGCAACCAAAAGGTTCTGTGAAAACAAATAAAACTCCTAAATACTTCAATCATGGCTTCTTCCCACTGTCTATGGCCTAGATAACATATTTTGATTACTTCTTTTGAGATTTATTTATTGTTTTTTATTTTAGGTGTATGAGTTTTTGCCTGAATGTATGCATGCCTAGTGCCCAAGGAGCCTAGAAGAGGATGTCAGATTCCCTGGACTAGAGTTATAAACTGCTGTGATCCGCCATATGGGTGCTGGAACTCGAACCTGGGTCCTCTGGAAGAGCACTCAAGCAGTGAGCCATCTCTCCAGCCCCACAGTTTTATTTATGTGCCGCCAACTGTTTGATTGGTTCCGAGGAAGTGCTAGAATTGATTATTAATGTCTGCCTGAAACAAAACCAACACCCATTGTTCCTTAATTTTTGATAACAGAACAAAAAAAAAAAAGAATTGTCCTTGCTCAGATCCAGCCTTAATGTGCTCAGAGAAAGTGGGTCCTAGACGATGCCTCATGGTGTGACTAAACTGTGCACCCCATGGGAAAGGGTACGCCCATTCGCTCCTCCTTGTGGTTGACTTAGGGATGAAGTCTTGGTAGAAATGTGCTGGGAAAGGAATGCCCTCCAGATAAAACAAAACTAGTGAGGAGAATACTTCCTTTGAAAGCCATTTGGAGTCCAGGGCAGGCATGGCAGCATTCACGTGCAACAGAAGCATTCAAGGCAGAAGCAGGATCTTTCCTGCCTAAAAACATCCAGACCTGTGCAGCTGGCTTAGTCAGTAGAGTTGCCATCCAAGCATGAGCACCCGAGCCCAGGCTCCCTAAGATGTCAGCACGGTGCTGTATACCTGTTGTCTCAGCACTGGGGAGGGAGAGGCAGGAGGATCAGAGACAGCACAGGCTTGCTGGCCACAAGTTCCACATGTGATGAGTAACCCCATCTTAAAAAAAAAAAAAATGGCAGGGAGACTGGAAAGACGGCTCCGCAGTTAAAAACACCGGCTGCTATGAGAGGACCCAGGTTCAATTCCTATCACCCACATGGCATCTCACAATCATCTGTAACTCAAGTCCCAGGTGATCCAGCACCGTCTTCTGGAACCAGCCACACACACGGTATGCTAACACACACATTCAAGGCAGAACACTCCTACATATAAAATTAAATTAAAACAAATTAAATTTGAATTTAAATGAAGGTAGAGAATGACTGAAGGAGAATCCTGATGCTGACACGCATGCACACCCACACATGTGAACACAGATGTACACACATGCAGACACACACAACATTTGGATGGAAAGGGCCGGTAGGATGGCTTATCAGCCAAGAGGGCTTGTTGTGCAAGCTCGGCAGTCTGAGTTTGATCCCTGGGGTCTATGATGACAGAAGAGAATCAACTCCCAGAAGTCATCCGCTGACCTCCACATGCTTGCATGTGCCTCCTACCCCCATTCCCATACTAATACGTAAAATAAATATTTTGAACAGAAAACAAAAGCAGCTTTGGGAAGGTATCATTCTTGATGGGCTGACTGCCCCCGTGCATCTAGAGGGAAGTGAGTTCTGTGAGGGTCCTGGGAGATAAACAAGTACACAAGCATCAGGGAGACGTTGGGTCAGCCGGTCCTCGGTGCTTAGGAGGCAGATGCTCTTGGTGAACGTTTTGGATGGGTTTTCCATAAGGTGAGTCCAATTGCAGCCTAACTGCGACAGGAGACAGTCCTAGGCAGCGTATGTACCTTTACTACCTTGAAGAAAGTCCCTCAAGGCTCTTGCTTGAATGCCAAAAATATATAATTCTATTGACATCACACAGTAGCCTTCCTCAGGAGCCTTTTCTCAGCATAAGAGAGAGTTAGACCTTGACCCTGATTTTCTTTATTTTGATTTTACTTACGTAGTTGCTTGTTTGTGTATGTGTGTACTGGTTCCTGAATGTGTGCAGGTGTGTGGGTGGGTAGGTATAGAAGCCAGAGGTTGACATTAGTTTGCTTACTCAATTGCTTCTACCTTATTAGGAAGAAAACATGTGCGTGTGTGTGTGTGTGTGTGTGTGTGTGTGTGTGTGTGTGTGTGTGTGTGTGTGCTACATTTTCCCGTACACTTGTGGTCAGAAGACAGCTTGTGGGAGCTGGATCTCACCGTCTACCCTGTGGGTCCCAAGGATGCACGCAGGTCATCAGGTTCAAAGATCACCTTTACCCACTGAGTTAACTTGCTGGCTCCTTGCTATCATTTGTTTAAGGTAAAGTCTCCCAATAAACTTGGAGTGTGCTGCTTTGGGTAGACTGACTGGCCAGTAAACCCTAGCGAGCTTTCTGTCTCCGCCTCTCCAGCACTGGGTATACCGCCATAACTGGCCTTACACAGTGTGGAGCATCAAATCCAGGCCCTAATGTTGATATGGTAAGCATTTTATGGATTTAGCCATCTCCCCCTTAGTGGGTCGTCTCTCATAGTGTTAGACATAGACCTTTCCTGGAAAACCTCACCAAAAAAATTCCGCATCACACTCGCAGGAGCTAAGGCAGGCTTAGCAGTCTTAACAGACTCCTTGGCCTCCAAGGATCTCATCTACGACAGATTTCTAGACCTAGTCATCCTGGGGTGAGAGCCAAGAAGGTCACGGTCAGGTCTAGCAAGGCTGTTTAGGTTCCCTGTGAGCTTCCCTATCTCCCTCGTCTTCCTACGAGTCCCCTCTTCTTCACCCTCCTCCGTCCTGGTTTCTATTTGTTCCTTTTTCATTGACGTTAATTTTATTCTGGATCAATGAGTATTCATGGAAAAAAAAAAAAACTACATTGCCCAGACTCCCTTGCAGCTAGACGTAGCCACGGGAAGACATATTCTGCCCAGTGCTAAGGCTAAGGAAGCTGGGTGTTAGCTCACACTGGGGTCCTAACAGTAAGGACTGTACTCTCCACCACACCCCATCCTCTAACCTGGTCTTAAAATAGGGGCTGAGTGTGGTGGCACATGCCTTTCATACATATAGGAGAGGCAGACAGAACTCTGTAAGTTCAAGGCCAGCCAAGTCTACAAAGTGAGTTCTAGCTCAGTTAGGGCCACACAGCGAGACTCTGTCTGGGAGGATGTGTTAGAAAGGGTAAACTCGAAAGACTTTTCCCACTAACTCTAGACTCCCCTACAGCTATTAGGCAGGGAAGGTCCTGTCTTGTTTGAGCCACTCTTACTGTGGGGTCTGGTGTAACCTTAGCCCCTCTATCTCCTCCCTTCTGCTGCTGCTCCTCCTCCTCCTCTCCCCTCTCCTGCTGTCTGATTTCTTCTCTACTCCTTCCTCTTCTTCTTCGTCCTCCTCCCGATTCTCAGACCCCATGATCCCTTGCTTCTCTCTAAAGTGACAAGTGGCAAAACTGGTCTGCTCAGGACACAGGTAGGCCTCCTGCTGTCCAGCCTGCATGGGCATGTCCCTATCCCAAGGGCTCTGCCCTGCCAGGGATGTGTCTCCGTCTACAGGAGTCCCTGGCCATATTCGGCTATGTGCCCTGCCAGTGCCCTGCTCCCAGGGAGGGGACAGAGGGCAGCCAAAGTGCCAACCCGAGGCAGCTTCTCCTGTGGCTGATGCCAGTGCCCAACTATGCCTATGGCTCTGTGGTTGACTGCGGTGACGTCTGGAATTGGATACCAGCCTGGGCTACAGACCATCTGGCTGTGCCCTCCGGCTTCCCCAGAAGACAGCACTCTTGGCTGTCTGGACAGTTGAAGCGGCCTCTACCGGGAGCCAACCACGGCTACCAGCCTTCAGCCCCAGTGCCAAGCTGCCCAGGTAGGCAATAGTGGTAGGAGAAGGCAAGGAGCGGCCTCCCACAAGCCACTGTGCAGGCCGCTGTGGCTTGTCCTACTAGCCCTCCTGCCAGCCTTTCGTCCCTGATCAGCTCTCAGAGTGACAGATGGTGCCCTGAAGCCAAGCCCTGGGCTGGAGCCCGGAGGGACCGTGTCAGCTGTGCCCGGGTTCCCCTTTCATGCTCCGGCCGAGGCCCGGGGCAGCCCTAGCTCTTCACCTGGCTCAACAGGGCTTAGCAGGCCTGGCCTGAGCTGCAGAAAGCCACATGGCAGAGTAGCGGTGGCCCCTGGGAAACAGACCCTAGGCTGAGTAGGACACAGAGCAGCCATACTTCCGGCCAGGGGCATAGATGGCAGACCAGAGTCTAGTCCTTGGGGACAGAGGAAGAGCACTTGTTCACATCCAGGATGGGCTCAGAGCCAGGCTGGATGCCCAGGAGGCATCTTCTGAAATCACCCCTTGATAGATGCCATTTCCACCCTCCCAGCCTCCAGGAGGCCAAAGTCCTTAATCTGGGCTGGCTAGGCGGGGGTGGGGTGGGGAATGGCCTCACTGGGCTGCTGGGAAGGGTGACACGACCTGGGCAGTGTTGGGTGGTGTGATGTCACCTTCTCCAAAGGCTTTCCATCTGGAGTCAGCACCACCCTGGCAGCTGCTCCCAGTGTGCTGCCTCTCCCCAGCTACGGCTGGGTCCAGTGTCTGTCCCCTCAGGAAGCCACGCTTGGGGCAGGCTGAGGAAGAACACAGTCGAAGACAGCTTTTCTCACAGAACAAGCTTAAGGCAGAGGACTGCAGGGGGCAAGACAGCACTTGTGGCGTGAAACACAGAGAAACATTGGAGAAGTCGCCTTCCCCCCACACACACTCACACACGCTAACACTCACACTCACACACTCACATACACTCACACTCACACACACACTCACACACTCAACACTCACACACATACTCACACACTCACACACGTTCACACTCACACACACATACTCACACACTCACACACTCAACACTCACACACATACTCACACACTCACACACGCTAACACTCACACACATACTCACACTCACACTCGCACACATTCACACACACTCAACACTCACACTCACACACTCACACTCACACACATACTCACACACTCACACACGCTAACACTCACACACACTCACACTCACACTCGCACACACTCACACACACTCAACACTCACACTCACACACACTCACACTCACACAATCACACACACTCACACACTCACTCATGCTCACACACGCTCACACTCACACACTCACACTCACACACACTCACACACACTCACACACTGTCTTCTATGTGCTGTGACTTCTGTGTCTTTTACACTTTCCCCCATCATGAATGTCCTCTGTCCACCTGGTAAATTCCATTCAGCCTTCAAGAGGCCAGCTCAAATGCCCCTGACACCGGCCTCATGTTCTGCCTCTCTCCTCACCAACAGATTCATTAAAGCCCCCAGCAGCTCCAAGCACAGACATGGAGTACCCACTGCTGTGCTAGCAGGTGGCCTCACAGCACTGCCTGTCAGCCCTGCCAGCCAGCAGAGGCCCAAGGGCAACCGAGGTGGTCTGGCGAAGCTCGGGTACCACTTGTCTTCCTCAGACATGTGATCACCGGGGCCTGTCCTTAAGGGTTACAGACAGGTATGAGTATGGCAAGCTCACCCCAGTGGCCTGTTTGTCCTTACTGAGGGTGCATTTGGGGCAGTAGCAAATAGTTACTGAGGAGATGCATTTAAATATGCCTTCATTTGGCTGGAGCTCATTGGTAGAGCTCTGCTCAGCATGCATTAATCACTAGGGTTTTGATCCCTAGTAAAACATAAATCTAGGCATACTTGGGAGGTAGAAGCAGGAGAATCAGAACTTCAAGGTCACTCCTGGCTATATAGCTAGTTCAAGACCAGCCTATGCTACAAGAGACTTTACCTCAAAAATAAATATGTATTTTTGAAAAGACGTTTATAGTCTCTCTCTCTCTCCAGTACTCAATCCATGGGGACCTCTCCTTGATGTCTTGGAGTTATTTAAAGTTGATCTTAGTTACAGAGGAAGAAATGATCTTAGTTATAGAGGAAGAAATAAGAAAATGTTAAAAATCAAACTGTTCTTGTGAAACCAAAGCAGCCAGACAATTCCTGTACCCAGGAAGCCAATGAAGAAAGCACAACCTGGGGGCTGGGGTACCTGGGGGCTGGGGTACCTGGGGGCTGGGGTACCTGGGGGCTTGGGTACCTGGGGGCTGGGGTACCTGGGGGCTGGTGTACCTGGGGGCTGGGGTACCTGGGGGCTTGGGTACCTGGGGGCTGGGGTACCTGGGGGCTGGTGTACCTGGGGGCTGGGGTACCTGGGGGCTGGGGTACCTGGGGGCTGGGGTACCTGGGGGCTGGGGTACCTGGGGGCTGGGGTACCTGGGGGCTGGGGTACTCCGCCCTCTCACCTGCGCGATGCCAGGCAAGGTGCTTCCTCAGTCAGAGCTGAGACTCATGCTTTAGTTCCATGAGAAAGGTGACCTAAGGGAATAACATTCAGCATTGCAATAAATAAATAAATAAACAAACAATGAGGTGACGGGTGACGAAGAGATTGACAGCACAGCAGTGGCCCAGGGGACCATTTTTCGCAGGTCTAGAAACCCCGTGTGCTGACAAAGGTCTGGAGGGATTAGGTGAGGTCATCACCTATGAGCAGAAGTGGAGATTGTGGTGGGATTGGTGATTATTGTGGGAAGGCTGTTTCAAAAGGCTCAGCTGTATAACTTTTCTTGGGGAGGCATGAACTCATGCCTGTTTACCCCAAACAGAGCATCAAAGAGAGATCAAACAACAGCTCCAAGCCAGTGAGATAGCTGTGTAAATACCCTTGCTGCCTAGTCTGATGACCTAAGTTCCATCCCCAGGACCCACAGAGTAGAAGACTAGAACTGAGTCCTTTGACCTCTGCAGGAGTGCCATGGCACGTACACCCACCTCCCACATACACATGCACATGTGTGCAAGCACACACACATACACACACACACGCGCACACACGCACACACACAGGCACACACAGGCACTCACACGCACACATGCACACACGCACACACGCACACACACGCACACGCACGCACACGCACGCACACACACACACACACAACATGCACACACACACACACACACACACGCACACGCACTCACACACACACACTTAATGAAGAGTAAAATCCCAGCATAGAGACAATGCTCGAACTGTGCTTACTTGCAAGAGCACGGATGACTCCAAAAGCAGCTCCATCACCAAAAGCCTCCCTCCCCCCAACATGGGGGATGGGGACAGCCTCTGGATGGACCCCCTTTAGTTGCTGTCTCTTCTATGCTCTAGCACCACCACGTGCAGCTGGGATGGGGGTGCAAAAGCCTGAGTGACAGCAGTCTCAGATGGGATCTGGTGAGTCCTGACTCCTTCCACGCAGAAACTTTGATAGGCCCTACCTGGCTTGGCATGGGGGTGGGGTGGGGGGCTCACAGGCAAGCGTCGACTGCACAGTGGTGACAGCAATCTGGTGTCTGGAGGACAGCACTTCACCATAAGTTCTTACCCCAGATAGCCCCGTTTCCATATGTATTTCAGATGCCCCGTTTTGCCAGAATGTCCCCAGTGACTAGAACAGAGCTCCTGAACACTTTACGTGACCAGTGGGAAAACTCAGGGACAACTTATAACAAGCAGAACCTCACTCTGTGTGATGGGAATGTAAAGGTCAAGCATCACACATCACCTTGTTCCTCCAAAGAGGTCAAACATCCTGGTAGCTAGCATTCTTCTTGTAGTTGACATTCTCTGTGTGTGTGTGTGTGTGTGTGTGTGTGTGTGTGTGTGTGTGTGAGAGAGAGAGAGAGAGAGAGAGAGAGAGCGACAGAGAGATACAGAGAGACAGAGAGACAGAGAGAGACAGAGACAGAGACAGAGAGAGACAGAGACACAGAGAGACAGAGAGACAGAGAGAGGCAGAGACACAGAGAGACAGAGAGACAGAGAGAGACAGAGACACAGAGAGACAGAGAGAGACAGAGAGAGACAGAGAGACAGAGAGAGACAGAGAGATAGAGAGAGACAGAGACAGAGAGAGACAGAGAGACAGAGAGAGAGACAGAGACACAGAGAGACAGAGAGACAGAGAGAGACAGAGAGAGACAGAGAGACAGAGAGAGACAGAGACACAGAGAGACAGAGAGACAGAGAGAGACAGAGAGAGACAGAGAGACAGAGAGATAGAGAGAGACAGAGAGAGACAGAGAGATAGACAGAGACAGAGAGACAGAGACAGAGAGAGACAGAGACACAGAGAGACAGAGAGAGACACAGAGAGACAGAGAGAGACAGAGAGACAGAGAGAGACAGAGAGACAGAGAGAGACAGAGAGACAGAGAGAGACAGAGAGACAGAGAGAGGAGGTCAGGTGCCCTGGAGCTAGAGTTAGAGGTAGTTGTGAGATGCCCAGCATGGGTTCTGGGGAATGAACTTGGGTCCTGTGGAAGAGCATCAAATGCTTTTAGTTGCCGAGACATTTCTCCAGTCTCTACTAGCCTTGAATTAGCCAAGGATGGCCTTCAGTTTCTAATTCTCTTGCCTCTTCCGTCTGAGTCCTCGGATTATAGGTGTGTACCACCATGCTCAGTTTATGAGGTGCTGGAGACTAAACCCAGAGTCCATGCAAACTAGCCAAGCACTCCACCAGTGGGGCTGCATCCGCAGCCCCTGCAATCAACATCATCTTCAGAGTGTGAAAATAAACCAATGACCTAACTTATTCTAAACGGAACTGTAAGTCATTTAAGATACAGTCTTCGTGCTAAAACTTGCAAGGGCACTCTAAAAAGCAGAAGTCCAAAAGAGCATACACAGTTTTTAAAAGTTTATTTATTTTTAATTTACACGTATCAGTGTTTTGTTTGCGCGCACGCGCACGCACACACACACACACACACACATGCATAGTGTGTATGCCTGGTGCCAGTGGTTATGAGTGGTTATGAGTGGTTATGAGCAGCTGGGTGGGAGCTCGTAAACAAACCTGGGTCCTTTGGAAAAGCCGCAAGTGCTGTTAACCAATGAGACATCTCCCCAGCTCCCATGAACATGTTTTTAAAGAAAAAGGTTGGGGGCTGCTAGTGGTGGCAAACACCTTCGTGGAGGGCAGCCTGGGCGACATAGTGAGTTCCAGGTCAGCCAAGAGTGAAGAACGGGAGATCCTGTCTCATCTCACCATTCTACTCCACCTTGCAGGAAAGGGGGGAGGGGGGAGGGGGAGGGAGGAAGGGAAGGGAAAGGGGTAAGGAGGGGGAGGGGAGGGAGGGGGAGGGAGGAAAGGGGGAGGGGAGGGAGGGGGAGGGAGGCAGGGAGGGGGGAAGGAGGGGGAGGGAGGCAGGGGGCGGGGGGGGGGAGGCAGGCAGGTAGTGGGGGAGAGACCGGAGAGCTGGCTGGCCCAGCGGCTAAGCGTGTGTGCAGTCCCTCCTGAGGACCTGAGTTTGGCCCCGCATTCCCGTGGGAACCCTCACACAGCCTGCAAGCTCTGCTCGGATTATCTGATCAATGCCTCTGGCCTCTGCAGGCACCTGCACTCATTCCCATGAACCTACACATACACCCAAACACAGAAACAGAATTAAAAATAAAATTAAAGCGTGATTAAGAGGAAGGAAGGGAAGGAACAGAGAACAAACAACGACGACAGAAAAGGAGGGGTGAGGAAGGAAGGGACAGAAGCTGTAAAACGCTTTGCGTGTGGTGTGGCCACAGCATGTGAGGCCAGGGCCCTCCCCTCTCCCTTGCCCCGGGTCCTGCCTCACCATGAACATGGAGGGCAGCTGCCTAACGTCACCCTTCTGGGCTGGCCTCCCCAAAGAGAAGTGGTCTGGTGCTAAAATTAACTATTGGCAAAGCAGGGGTGTCCCACACATGTGACGCTGGCAGCCTGCTGGTCGGCCGGAGGCACACCTGTTCACAAAGCCTGAGGTTGCTGGGCCACGGTGAGCGGGTGGACGGAGACACAAAAGCACCCGGTGCCTCCAGCCCTACACTCCATCCCTGTGGACCAGTCCTGGGCACGTCCAGAGGACCACAGACCACACGGGTTTCCAGCCAAGAATGAGGGCGAGTGTGATGGTTACTTCATCCAGCCAGGCCTGTTTCAGACTTCTTTTGGGGGCATAGAATGGGGAATTGGGGGAGACATGGAACCCCACGGGGTAATTGTGGCTGGGAAAGCGTGAGAGCCTTGGTCCCTGCACTGAGGAAAGGATCCAGGAGGGGGAAGAACTGTGGCTGTTGTGGGTCTGGTGCAAAGATGGTAAGCAAGGCTGGCTTTGACCCTGGGTGTGTAAGGCTCCTCACCACCGTCTTTACCATCTCCTGCGGGAGGCCTGCCTCCACCGTCCCAACCACAGCCGTCAGGACTTAGAGGAGCAAGCTCAATGAACTCTAGTCTTTATTTTCTTTATTTGAATTGGGTGGTGGTGGTGGCGTGCGCGCGCGAGCAAGTGTGTGGCAAGGTCAGAGGTTGTTGACTGTGGTCTTTCTCAATCACTTTCTACCTTTCTTATTGACTCACGGTCTCTCACTTGAACCCAGAGCTGGCAGACTCAGCGAGCCAGCCTGCCCTAGGGCTGCTCCGTCCCCTGAGCCCCGTGATTATAGAGAGGCCACCATGCCCACCAGGATTTCAGTAGGTGCTGGGGATTGGAAAGTCAGTCCTCGAGTTTGCATGAGGAGCATTTTGCCCATTCCCATGCCCTGGCCCTTGTCTGTTGTTTTCCTCTGTTTTAAACAAGGTCTCAGGTAGCTGTGTGGCTGAGCCTGGCCTTGAACTCTGGGTCCTCTTGCCTTTACCCTGGAGTGCTGGGTTACAGGGTGCACCACCTTGCCCGGTTTATGGAGTGCTGAAGATCGAACCCAGGGCACTCTGCCAACTAAGCCTCACTGCTCTCTAGAACATTTAACCCGCTCTTGCCACCCCATGCCTTTCAACCTGGGGCCCCTTACGGGACAGCCTCTAGAATGGGCCTCTGCCTTGGCTCATTTTACAGACAACACCCACCGATCCCCAGCCTTGGGGATAGGTGTTCAAGTGTAACAAGGACATTCACAACAGACACCAGCCTGGGCTTCTGAGTCAACCTCTAGCTCATACTTCCTCCCCTCTCTCTAAGTTTGCACTCACAAAAATCTACAATGCTTGCTGTTGCACTTCAGCATTGGGCCCCTTGGGTGTCCATCCCCCCAAGGGCAAGCCCTGGCTTTTCCTTTATTTTAGTGATCTCTGTGGCCCCAGGCAGCAACCAGCATCCACAACACCATGCCAGGGAAGCATGAGGGCCTGGCCCACACCAAACCTGTCTGAAGAGGATGGAAAAATGTTCCCTGTGAGCAGGATTATGAAATGACAGGGATGACGCGAGGGGCTTTCGAAACCTGGGTAGGCATCCACCCACGTGAATGACAGCCCCTTGCTATTCTTGGCCATCAGAGACTGACCTAGGACAACCAACCAGAGCCCGCAGTCAGCTGGGGACAGAGGAGCCCTGCAGTGCAGACCTCTGCTGCCTCCTAGTGGTGCCTGGGCCACGGCTGCCGGGTTCCGCTCTCAAGAACTCTGCCGCCAACAAGCCTTCAGAGTTCAGGTCTGCTGCCAGAGAACACCCCACCCCAACAGGGCGCTATGACAAGCAGAGAGAAGGGCGTTCAGGGGCCTTCTGTTTATGCAGTGTGACTCAGGGATGAGCTTCCACAAGCCCTGCATCCTCGTGAGCGTCTGTTTTCTTATCTGCAAGAGGAAGATGGATCCTACTCCGTTCAGTTGCTGTGTAAAGGAATACACAAACCATAGCTACTGCTAGGTACCCAGGCTGGCTTCAGACTCTCTGTGAAGTCAGGGATGAGCCTGGACTTCTGACCCTCCGGCCTCCACCTCTGGAGTGCTGGGATTGCAGACACAAGCCACCACACCTGGTTGATACATTGCTGGGGATCAAAGCCATTTGCTAGACAAATACAGCCAGCTGAGCTACTTCCCCAGCCCCCATTGCTACACTTAAAGCGAAGACGCCCTCAGAGGTGCTTGTGCTCCCTCCTCGCCGACTCTAGGAAGCCTCTGCCCACACAAAATCCTTCTCTTCTTTTCCTGCAGGACTGGAACTTGAACTCAAGCCTTGTGCATGCTAGGCAGTTGCACCACCTTTGTACTGCATCCCCAGCCCCGATGCATGATGGGATCGATCGCTTGTCTCCGCTCTATTCATAGGACATGGGGGCTGCTCAGTGGTGCTGGCTGAATGGATAAATTAATTCATCAGGTGTGAGCTCAACCTTCTTCCACAGGCTCTCCTGTGCACAGGGCAAGTGAGCTGGCTTAGTGGGCAAAAGCGCACGCCATCAAGCCTGCTGACCTGCGTTGGACCCCTGGTACCCACATGGTAGAGGGAAAAGAACTGGTCCCTCCCGTGAGTTGTCCTCTGACCTCTACACATCTACACACCCAGCCTCTCCACACTGTAAATATATAAATAAATGCAATCTTAAATTCTTAAAAGGTTGCTCTATATAGTTCAGTGTTAAGCATACTCACTTTTGGACGGGGAGTGGTTGATTTCGTCTTACAGGCTCAATCGCCTTTATAAGCACATAAAAACATATTAACGGGGATGGGTGGGACAGGAGGGAAGCTGGTGAGGAATTCTACCCTCCCCGAAGCTCAGCCTTCTTCTCCAGGTGGTGGTGACAATGAGTGACAGGCACTCCCCTTCTGCATGACTCACTCTCCCCAGTTCACCCTCACCTCCCAGTGCTGGCAGCGAGCCTCGCCCCAGGAGATGGTTATGAGCCCCACGGTTGCATGGATATCTACGCAAGCAGCATCTGAAGGCAAATGTGTGCGTGGCTCAGAGACGGGGAGTGGAACCCACCCACCCCACGCAGGACCTCCCCACACCCGTCCTGGTCGGGCCGGGTGTCAGGGCTTTGGTTCTTGGGTGGTCTGCAAGCCCAAACCTTGGCTGCCAAGGGCATCCCACCGTCCTGAGACAAGCCCTAAGGGAGCTGCTGGCTGGCTTATGTCACATTTCTGCTCAATGTCATCTAACTGTGTGTCCAGTTTGCTTTGTTTTGGGGTGAGTATGATGTGTATGTGTGTACACGTCTGTCTGTCTGTCTGCAGGCATGTGTGTGGAGGCCAGAGGCTGATGTTATATGTAACCCTTAATCATTCTCCACGTTTTTTGAGACAGTCTCTCACTGAATCTGGAGCTCAACTCTGAAAGATTAGCTGGCTAGCAAACTCCAGAGACCCTCCTATCTCTACACCCTGAGTGATGGATTATGGGTATGCGCCATTGTGCCTGGCTATATACATATATATAACTAACACTATGTTTAACATACTATATATGTAATGTGTGTGTGTGTGTGTGTGAGTGTGTGTGTGTGAGTGTGTGGTGTGTGAGTGTGTGTGTGTGAGTGTGTGTGTGTGGTGTGTGTGTGTGTGTGTGTGCGCGCGCATGCGTGCGTGCGTACTAGGAACCAAACTCAGGTCCTCATGCTTGAAAGCCAAGTTCCTTATTGACTGGGCCACCTCTATAGCCCTCTTTTGTTTTTTGATAACGTGGTCTCATCTAGTTCAATCCCTGCCTCCACCCTCCCCAAGTGCTGGGATTACAGGCATGCATCACCACACTTGGCCTCTGCACCTAGTTATTTTAAGCACCGAGGTCATACTGTGTCTCTTTAGGCTACCTATCGAAAACATTCTATCACATGTATTATGTTATTCTCTCATTTCCAATTGTTCTGTGCTTCTAAATGATGCTGTGATTAAAATCCATGTATTTGTCTTTACTATTTTTTTCACTCAGTGTATAAAATCCATTTATTTATTTTTATTATTTTTTTCAGTAAGTGTATGTATCCGTGTTCCCAGAGAGGCTGAGAGCACTGTAGTTGTTCCGTCCTTGAGGCTGGGTGTCTCTACATTTCCTCTATGGTACCAGAGAGAGACAGGAGGGGGCAGGAGAGCGGCTGGTCCTCAGTCATAGCCGGAAGCCTGGAAATACTGATGCTGAATCACCGAAGGAATCAGCAGCTGTGACGGGAAAACAACTTAGCGGCAAAAGGGAGGCCGAAGACCAAGGAAACGTTTCTTCCCTTTTATCTGACTGCTACCAGAATACGGGGCCCACACTTGGGAGTGGTCACCCCACACCAATTAAGGCAATCGAGGCAAGCCCGCCCTCCACTGAGGGTCCCTGCTTAGGCCATTCTAAACTGTGACAAGGTGACATTTAAAACCAGACATCACAGTTACCATTCAAAGCAATGTGTTCACTGTGACGTCGTCACACACGGCTGTAAATGGTTCACATCCGTCCTTACAGTTCCCCCTGTAGACCCACTCTCATTGGTCCCTGTCCTCCGTGGGTAGCACCCTTTCTGTTTCCTCGTCGGGGGTATATTTAAATCTAGATGCCACACAAGAGAGAAAAGGCACGATATTTGTCTTTCCTGTCCCACTTCTCTGTTTCTGTCTCCCTTCAGACTCCTTCCTTACTCATAAAGGTCTTTTTCTATTTCCACACTCTCTATATCTTTCCCTTTAAGTCTAGATTCCAAATGTGGCGTTTGTCTGTCCGAGTCTGGCTTACTTCATTTAACACGACGCTCTTCAGTTCCGCCCATTCCTCTGTGGTTGACATGATTCCTCTCTTCTTTGTGGCCGGACAAAACCGCGTTGTGCATACATACCTCGTTTTCTTCGCCGTTTCTTCTGCTGCTGGGCATCTTTCCTGGATGCCCAGGATCCGTTTCCCGGCTCTTGTGAGTAGTGCTAGTGAATAGTGCAGTAAACCTGTGGTCTGCTGACTTAGATTCCTTCCCCCTAAAGCCCTGCTAGATTATTTTATGATCAGCTTTGCTCGTTTTTCTAGTATATTTCCCTAGGAAATGAATTATTAGATGAAATGGAAAACTGTCAGAAAAACAAAAAGGGCTGAGCTTTGTTATTAAGTGCAGCTGGGGGTGCAGTCGGTGATAAGTGCTTAGAGTGTGAAATCCCGACCTAGCTTGCTTCTCTGTTACCGTGATAAAACACTGTCCAAAAGCAACTCAGGGAGGCAGGGTTTATTTCACCTAACAGCTTACAGAGCATCGTTGAGGGAAGTCAGGGCACAAACCTGAAACAGAGAGTACAGAGGGACACCAGCTACGTCCTGCTCCGACTCACTCGTCACGGCCTTGCCTTCCTGTATAACCAAGGGCACCTGGGCAGTACCGCCCCCCATGGGCTGAGCCCGCTCACACAATCAGTAATCAAGAAAATGCCTCACAGACCAACAGGATGGAGGCGTTGTCTCAGTTGAGGTCCCCTTTCCCGAGGTGCCTCTAGTCTGTAGCAAATTAACAAAAATTCACTAACATATCTCTGTTCTCCCAGTGGTTCTCTTTGGTTGTAAGATAACACAACTATTTGAATTGAATTCCGTGTATTTTCAGATGAAAAGGAAAGGCGGGTAAAATGC
The DNA here is from genome assembly GCA_030556225.1 of Cricetiscus sungorus. Taxonomy (NCBI): domain Eukaryota; kingdom Metazoa; phylum Chordata; class Mammalia; order Rodentia; family Cricetidae; genus Cricetiscus; species Cricetiscus sungorus. The sequence continues at coordinate 9,639,474 of JANBXA010000202.1, read as the reverse complement.
ACTTGAAGTAAAGAGCATTGCTGTGAGATTTCAGGGCACTGGAGAACAGGAACGATTGAGCTGGACAAGCTTCAGAAGGAAGAGGACACATTAGCTCCCTTCAGAACAGCTGCTGGCAGCCACTCTAAGCAGGAAGACCGTGAAGCAAGAGTGTCTCCAGTCTGGAACACAAGCCTGGACACCTGTCAATCAAACAGAGAGAGGTCAAACGTTTTCAGATGAGCAAGCTCCCCCAAACTGGCCTAGCAGTCACTCATCCTTTTTCTTGAAGCTACTGGAGAATGTGCTCTACCGAAACAAGGACCACAGTCTAAAAGGAGAGCCGGGTAACAGGAACAATGGGACAGGCCAGCAGCAGAACCCAGGATAAGGATGAAGGCAGAGCCCAGGAAAGCAGCCTAGCACTTACCATAGCTATACGCATGATGCCCACTGGAGACAGAGCAGATAGATCCCAGGAAACATAGCCCAGATCTCGTCCCCTCCCCCAGCAAGATGTCACTACTTATCCCTATAGTGATACCTTGTTTATACCCTAACAAATAAAACTTGCCTGAAGATCAGAGGGCAGAGCCAGCCACTAGCCAACCATAGAGATCTGGAGGGCTGTACAGAGAGACAGGAAGTGAGACGACTGAGCAGAGACAGGGATATAGGCGGGAGGAGGCAGGAACTTTGTCTCTTTTCAGCCTGAGGACTTTTGTAGCGGTAAGAACTTTAGTGGCTGCTGCTCTGCTTCTCTGATCTTTCAGCTTTCACCCCCTAATAGCTGACACCAGGAGTTTATTATTAAGACCAATTAGAACTCGTGCTACAATCCCGGCCGGCCTGGAATCTGCCTGTAGACCAGGCTGGCCTCAAACTCTGAGATCTACTTGGTGCTGAGATGAAAGGCATGCGCTGCCATTCCCAGCCTTCCAGGTCTCCATCTGTACTTGACCCGTGTGGTCTTTGTGCTGGTGAAGTCCCTTACCCTGTGCTGGGTAAGAACTCTGTTCACCCCGTGAAGTCCTGCCCTCACCTGGAGATACAGATAGGCCACAGTGAGCAGCCACCTATAACTAGGTCCTGCTGCAAATCCACTGTGGCCGAGTGTCAGCCCAGGCAATGGCCTTGCAAGGCTTACTGGTGACCCTTCCTAAAGACTTCTCTGAGGACGACTGTGAACTCCTACATCTCCTGCTTTCACCTCCCAAGTCCTAACATATACCACACTTGGCTCAGTAACAGATGATTTTCTTAAATTTCCTTACTATCCTGCCAAAATATATTTCCCTTATTGTCTAATACTTTGGGTAAAGGAAAGAAGCAATCCCTATTGGCCATTCTCACTACAGCAAGCTTTCCAGCATCTCCTTCCTTCCAGACCACTTCCTTGGCCAATGTGAGACTCCTTGCTGCCTGTCCCTCAAAGGGAATGAGGTGGGTAGGTCCTAAGGACCTGACTTCGGATCCCCAGCACTGCTGGGAGATGTCATTCTGTAAATATGTTTCCCTTATTGGTTAATGAATAAAGCACTGTTGGCCAATAGGAAAGCAAGATAGGCGGGACTAGAGACAAGGAGGAGAGAGGAAGAAGTAGGAAGGAGTTTCAACATTTGGGACATTTAAAATGGCTTAGGGTTTTTCTTAACAACAACGCACAACTGCTCCTGGCAACACTACCTGCATCAGAAAGGAATATGGACATGGAAGAAACTCGTTATGGAGTTTACTTCCAATATGGCAAGACTAGCCATTTAGGCAAGATACTGCTCTTGTCTGGACTGTTTGACTTTATGCTGTGTAAACTGGACATGCAGGACCCACAGGAAAGTGACTGCTAATACAAGATGGGCATTACTACAGGGTTCCTGCTTCACAGAGAGTCTGCCAGACAGTCTACAGGACACAGAAAAGAGACTGACAAACTGCCAATACAGGTGGACAGTTTAAAGTTTCCTGCTTTGCTGAGGAGTCTGCCAGACACACTATGGCTTATGGGCTGAAGATGGAGCAGTACAGAAGAACTTCGGGTGACTGACCAGGCAGTGAGTTGTCTCTGTCATTCTAGAGTTTATGTATTATCCTTCTGTGGTCTATGAAGAAGTTGAATGTAGAGAGCCGCGAAGTGCCACACCTTAAAGTGGTGCTGGTTTCTACCTTACACCTTCCCGCTGGTAAAGACTCTCTGGGTAAACAAGCCCTTAATTGGTTAAGTCTGTTCAGCCTGTCTGCTTCCGCATTAGAGTAGCCTATCTGCAGAGTCCACGTAGCTCACTGGGGTTGGTTAGCTCAAGGGTATTTAAGCCTGGGCAGGAGTCCCCCGGGTCTCTCTCGCGGGTCAAAAGAACATGTTTCAAGGATCCTGATTAAAACTGCATGAAGATCTTCCCAGAGTCACGTCTTCCTTGCTGGCAGGGTCAGGCGCGGTACAGTTGAAGACAGATAGTTTTGGTTATAGTTTTCCTTAGTTAGGATTAAAGATAAGTTACATATAGGACTTTAGACTCACAAAGATAGGATAGATGATGGAATATTTTCTTTAAATCTTTATAAATGTTAATGAACTAAATATTTTTAACTGTGGTTCTTGTTTGATAACTGTTTTGTTATATATTTTGCTATGTTAAGGTTAAAATCTTTCTTTTTATTTTAGACAGAAAAGAGGAGATGATGGGAGATGTCATTCTGTAAATATATTTCTTGTATCGGTTAATGAATAAAGCCCTGTTGGCCAATAGGAAACCAATAGGAAAGCAAGATAGGCAGGACTAGGAGACAAGGAAGAGAGAGGAAGAAGTAGGAAGGAGTTTCAACATGTAGGACCAACAGGGTAGAACTCTGGACCCTCTCTCCAGTAAGAGAAGACCACGTGGAGATACTTAGATGGATAGAAATGGGTTAATATTTAAGACAGAGCTAGCCCATAAGTAATGCTAATAACGGGCCAACAGCTTTATGTCTAATTCAGTGTCTCTGCGTGTTATTTGGGGCTGGCGTGGCTGTGGGACCAGGCCATCGGGGAAACATGCTCGTAACACAGCACCCATGTAAAAAGTTGGCCAAGGTGATACATGTTTGTAATCCCAGTGCTAGGAGGAAGAGACAAGCAAATTCCTGGCACTTACTCCAGCCAGCCTCGCCTAATCAGCAAGCCCCAGCTCCTGGCAAGAGAGCCTGCCTCAAAAAACAAATGGACAGCTTCTTAGGAATAATATAGGAGACAGGTTTCAACAAAGAGTCACCATCCCGAATCTCAGAGCTACTCAAGAGACAAAATCTAGCATTTCCTCCTAGCATCAACCAACTATTCACTGAGCACTCGTAACGAGACAGTTTCATTAGACATGGCCCTATGATTCACCTTCAGAACATCCCAGTAGGATGATAACTGTTCCCGTGGACTCTCAGTTCACCACACCCCTTCTCAGGGCTCGTCCTCTAGCACACAGGGGTGTGGGCCTGCATTGGTGATGGCCCATGGATGAAGACAACAGAAGCCACTCAGCTAATGGAGAAGCGGCTGTACTGAGGATGGCAAAGCTGTGGCTCAGTGACAGGGCACTTTCTGCCGTGCATGGAGCCCGCAGTCCAATCCTCAGTCTTCGAGGAAACATCAGAAAGCTCATGAGAGCCAGAGTGGTGGGGAAATGGGCGTTAGGTGGGCTCCCAGAAACCTCCCAGGAGCCCCCTGTTGAACTGGCCTGGCATGGAACTAGTTCCCATGCCAACTCCAGAAACCACGTCCCCAGAGTCCTCGTGTTAGCAAAATCACTGCCCCTCTGCCACACTGCGTCACACACGGTGGGTTCAGAAGCCTGAACATGAGTGGGCAGGAGATGCAAGTTTCTAGATTCTTCTTAAGGAAGGTCATACTCCCAGGGTGAAAACTATGGGGCTCTCGCAGTAGATCTGACCACAAATGAGGTCTTCCCACAGTGGCGTGTGTCTTTAGTGAGTCTGACGACATCTGACACAGCCTGAGAGAATCAGTTTCCCCTTTAAGAATATGGAGGGGCTAGGGGATGGCTCAAGCATGAGGACGTGAGTTCAAGTCCCCAACACATACAATGACCAGGTGTGGATGGTGTGCCTGTGGCCCTACCCTAAGGACAGGGGTAGAGACAGGGAGACCCTCAGATTCACTCCCCAGCTAACTTAGCTGAATCAAGGAACAGCAACAGGTTCAGTGAGAGGTCCTGTTTCAAAGACAGTGGAGACAGATGAAGGAAGACGTCATATGTCAACCTATGACCTGTGTACCTGAACCCATATGTGCATAAACCCATAGAACATGTATAACATACAGACATGGACACACACCAGGGATGGGGGAGGAAGGGAGGGAGTGAGAATGTGGAATTTCAGGGTTGAGAATGTGTATTAGTTGGCAGAGTGCTTCCTTAGCCGGCATGAAGGCCTAGCTTTGATTGATGTCCAGCACCACGTAACCGAGCACAGCGGTGTGTGACAGTAATTCCAGCACTCTGGAGGTGGAGGCAGAAGAATCTGGAGTTCAAGACCACCCTTCGCTACATAGTAAATTCAAGACTAGCTTGAAACACATGAGGTCCTGACTCAAAAAGAAAAAAGAAAAAAAAAAGTGGAATAATGTCCAGGGAAGTAAAGACTAAATATCCTGAGCTGTGAGCTCACTTGGTAATAATCTAAAGCAATGTGTGGAACTCCAGGCTTTGTCTGGGGCCGGGAGGATGCAGGCTTTGCTGTCAAGCCTCATCCAAGGCCAAGGAAGTTTTAAAAACATTAATGTCAATTTGACAAAACACCTTCATGCCTGTTAACCTCAATAATTAAAACTGAGTTCTGTCCAGATGTGGTAGCGCACAGCTGTAATCCCAGTAGTGAATATGTGAAGGAGCCAAAGTTCAAGTTCATCTTCAGCTGTGTATCAAGTTCAAGGCTAGTCTTGTTCTATGTGAGGCCCTGTCTCAAAAAAAAAAAGAAAAAGAAAAAAGAAAGAAAGGAAGGAAAAGAAAAAGGAAAGAAAAGGAAAGAAAAGAAAAGAAAAAGAAAAGAAAGGAAGAAAAGACAAAGTTTAAGCTGGGCGTGGTGGCGCGCACACCCTTGATCCCAGCACTCAGAAGGCAGAAGCAGGCAGAGCTCTGTGGGTGTGAGTTCAAGGCCAATCTGGTTTAAAATTAAAGTGACCACAAAAGGGAGTCACAGGAATTAAAATATTTGTCTATAATATCAGTAGCTTCTCCAACACTGGCCCTGAATTGGTAAGATTAGGTTTAACTGCATCAATCTTTTTATCAAAATAAAGGCATGAAAGCCATACTTTAAAAAAAAAAAAAAAAAAAGGGTCAAACCCTCTGAGAATCATTCTTGAGCAGTTATAAGCCTCTGGGAGCATTTGAACACCAAATGCTGGACCTGTCCTTCCCATCTGTAAGAAATCTCCTTCATAAAAGAGGGCCACACGTCCAGCCTCTGGAGATCAGTCCCCAGAGGGAGCCCGTAATTCTCATGAGAGTCAAGTGAATTTGGCAGAGAGAGCCCTGCACAGGAAGATCTCCCTGTGTAACAGGTGCCACAGCACCCTGGACTTAGGACAGTTCTCAGAGCTCCAGCCAGGGTGGAATGATGCCCAGCGCACCGAGCTCCGGGCTCTCTGCCTAATCATCTAATTTTATTGCATTTTCAAAAGCACCGGAATATGACATTTGGGATTTTAAGGGCTTCGTCCTGTAAGCACTGAGTGTCACACCGAACCTGGATTGCAGAGGTTAAGACCCTTCCCTGCTTCAGAAGCCACGGGCTGCCCAAGGTACTTCTAACGAATCACTTGCCCCTTTAAGCTAGCCAGAGGCGGCTCTGACCTTTGCCACTAATGAGGCCATAGTACATGACACCTTCATCTCCTTTGCAGATGAGAAGATTAAGCTTCATGGATGTTAAATAGTTTGCCCTGGACCTCCACACTAGTCACAAACTGAAGGCAAGATTGCAACCATCAGCCTGCTTCCGTATCTATCTCTCCCTTTCCATTGCTCTGGCTGAAATTTTAGTCACCAGCCTTGAGGATTCACACCCTTATAGTGTGAGCATGGGATGGGGAAATAGGAATCTTAAATACTGTGGTGTAAATGCAAACTTGTAAGGATGTTGGGATGAGAGTATTCTCCAGAGAAGCAAAACCGACAGGACATGTGTTTATACACAGCTGTGTTACAGGGCCAGGCTCACACAACTGTGCTGGGTGAGAAATCTTACCATCTGCCACCTACAAACCAGTGGACCCAGGAAGCCAGTGGGATCATTCAGTGCCTGACTAAAAGCCTGAGAACCAGAGGGGCCCATGTGAATCGCAGACTCAATCCAAAGGTGTGAGAAACATCCACCTCCAAAGGCCTAGTCACTGCCTGTGCCTGGTGACACCGGATTCTTCTCCAGCCTAGACGTCCTCATTGAGTTTTAGACCCGTAAGATCCAGTTGCGGGACTGGAGCCTGCCATCATCCAAAGCTTTCATCCGGTTCCCGCTTTAACCCATTCCACGCCAGGTGCAGAGGGACCAATGGGTCTGCCAGCCACCTGTTCATGGACCTGTAAGTCAGCTGGACTCTCCCCGCCCTCTGCCCCGGGTAACTTTGTACAGCATAAGTAAAGCTGGCGATTTACTTTCAAACGTGTCCTCCACGCTTTCCTTCTCCCCGCCCTCATTCCCACCGTCTGTGACGGGCTAGTGACACGGTCCAGTGTGTCTATCCAGAGTTGAAATCAGGTGTGCCGGTGTGGTTTAGCCAATACCATGTCTTAGTTAGGGCTTCTATTGCTGTGAAGGAACACTACGACCATGGCAACTCTTTTGATTTTCATTTATTTATTTTTATTTTATGTGCCTTGGTGCTTTGCTATGGGTGTCAGATCCCCTGGCAGTGGAGTTACAGACAGCTGTGAGCTGCCGTGTGGGTGCCGGGAATTGAACCTGGGTCCTCTGGAAGAGCAGTCGGTACTCTTAGCTGCTGAACCATCTCTCCAGCCCCCAGGACAACTCTTACAAAGGAGAAGGATTGAGATCGCTAGCTCACGTACAGTTCAGAGGTTCAGTCCATTTCAGCATGGCGGCAGCGGCAGACATGGTTGGTGCTGGCCACATCTTGATCAGAACGCAGCAGGCAGTGGACCGTGACACTTAAAGCCCACCCCCACAGTGACACACTTCCTCCAACAAGACCACCCCTCATAATAGCGCCACTCCCTATGGAATTATGGGGACCAATTACATTCAAACACACACACACACACACTCACGTTTGACAGTGAATCCCAAGGACTACATGCATCCTTTCCTCCTGCCCTGCAAATCATAGGAACTGTGTTCAAGCCAGACACTTGTCTTTGGAGCCCCTGAGTGGCTAAGAAATCCCTCTGCTGACCAAAGAGTAAACGGATACCTGATAAGTTAAGACATTAAAATCACCCTGCCTAAAGTGCTCTCACAGCCCATCAGCCAAACTCCTGCAAACAGCCTCTGGCTTCTCTTAATCTGACGCCACAGGACAGCCTTTGTAGGTGGTGGATCAAATCCCACATGCTGTCCTTAGGACCCCACAGCACCCAGACTCGGCAAGGGAAATGCTCCAGTCACCAATGTGCCCAGCAAGATCACCGGACCCTGAGAGCCCACACAGGGGGCTGGTGGCCAGCACTTGTTTCCCCAGAGAGACCTGCACGCAGCTCTCACTGGCCAGCAAGCAGCCTGTCTGACAAGTTCCAGGCCAATGGGAAGCAGTCTCAGAGCAAGGTGGCTGTGGCTGCGGAGTAATAACACCCAAGGTTGTCCTCTGGCCTCCACACACTCGTGCACACAGAGAGAGAGAGAGAGAGAGAGAGAGAGAGAGAGAGAGAGAGAGAGAGAGAGAGAGAGAGAGAGAGAGAGAGAGAGACAACAGACAGACAGACACAGAGACAGAGAGAGACAGAGAGAGACAGAGAGAGACAGAGAGAGACAGAGAGAGACAGAGACCGAGAGAGACAGAGAGAGAGAGAGAGAGAGAGAGAGAGAGGAGAGAGAGAGAGAGAGACACAGAGACAGAGAGAGACAGAGAGAGACAGAGACAGAGAGAGACCGAGACCCAGGCATGATCTGAGCCCTGCCTGTCCCAAACCTTCTTCTCCAGCACTTCCTGCTGCTCCGTATTTGAGACCCTGAGCTCTCTCTCCTGCCTCGGGGCTTTAGCGAGGCAACTGTGCAATGGCGGTCGTGGAGCTAGGAAATACCATTGACCAACCCGATGCCTGTGGCCCAGACTCCTCTCAAGTGCCCCGCATTCCCCGGAAGCCACCTTGCCTCCAGCAGGCTGGGGAGGGGGTGGGGGGCTAGGAGGCTCAGCTTGGAGTCTGTTGGCTCACTGGTGGACTCTGACAGCCCGCTGGTGTCAGGCACAGTGCAGCAGTGCTGAGAGCCAGACAGCCCAGTGGAACGGGAGGAGGGCAGGCGAAAGCTGTGCCATCGCGATCTGGCTGACAGCTCTCTTAGACAGCACAAGGTCAAGGTTTCCAGGGATGGAGAAATCTGTGGAGACAACCATTCTAGAATGCTCTTCCCACCACACTCTTGGTATCACCAACCCTAGCCTGGGCACCTGCTTCCCAGCCAGCATTCTGCACCCCTCCATCATCACATCATCACTGCTCACACAGGTCCCACCTGTGTACCCCCTCTCCTCCCAACACTCCTGGGGACACCAAGACAAAGGGACTACAGAGAGACTACAAGTCTCTTCCAGGGCCCCATGGCGAACTTGAATTCAAATTTAGAGACCCCACACAGTTCTGTCTCCTCTTCCATCGGAACCACCACCACACAGGGGCATCATTAGGGGTCACATGCCCTCTCCCCCAGTACTTAGTCTAATATCTGTCACCTGTCTTTGGCATTCTTCGGAGTAGGGCCCCTTGCCTTGCGGCTTGTGACCTTGGATTTAGAAGAGGTAATTTAGCCTGGTAAGCTGCCCCGGCTCAGATTCCTGGGAGACAGCCCCCGTTTTTCCAATTTCCCCCCTCAGTCCCCCGTATGACTCTGCTTGCCTGGCTCTTTACCAGCTGGTCCAGCCCTCAGCACCCACCCAGACACCCCATCCTGAAGCAATGAAGGCAGAGGACCCTGGAGCCCAACCTAACCTTCCTTGGTCCGGAGTGGAGTTCCGAGTATCCCTCACAGCTCCCTTCACGTGCACGAGGCAGCCACTAGACAGGCTGCTCAGGGGAAAGAGCCTTTGCCAACAGGCCCAGTCAGAGATGACACTGAGAAGGGTCCCTTCTGCGGCTGGGGCCATGGCTCTGTGATGAAAGGGCTTGCCGCACAAGTATGAGAACTGGAGTTAGGAGTTTGAATCCCCAGAACCCACGCATGACACCTCACCAGCAATTCCAGCCGAGAGCAGACTGGGTCTCCAGAGCAAGCTTCCTACAAAATTAGCCACATCGACACACACACACACACACACACACACACACACACACGCACGCACGCACGCACGCACGCACGCACACAGGGGTGGGTGAGGAGAAGGGCTCCTCCTTATTTCATTTTAGCACATGGGAAGAGTATACGGCTTAGGAGAGAGACTGGGGTGGGAGAACAGTTGACTGAATGTTTACCCAGCTCACATAAATTCCTGGGTCCCACACTGAACACCAAATAAATAGGGCACGGTGGCACACATTTGTAATCCCGGCACACGGGAAGTAGAGGCAGGGAGATCAGCTGCCCGAGGTCATCCCCAGCCCGAGTTGTAGAAGACCTAGTCTTAAAAAAAAAAAATAGGTGAGACGCAGACATTTGCTGTCTTCTTCCAGACAGACCGTCCAAGCCAGCAGAATGCTAGCCCAGTCAAACCTGAGTAGCCCCGCCAGGACAAGGCTCCCGACTCTAGGGCATTCCAAGCCCACTAGCTAACATCGCTGGACACTGCTGTGCTGGTGAGTGCAGTTTTAATTGTTTTTTTTAAGTTTGTGTTACATGTATGCATTTGTATGTGTGCTTTTCCAAGTGTCAGTGTGTGTGGAGGACAGCCTGTAGGAGCCTCAGCCCTGGGTCCAGGCTCACAGGTTTGGCAGCAAGCACCCACTGAGCCATCTTGCCCACCTGTGGAGGTGAATCTGAACACTCGCCCTCCTCTCTGTCAGAGTGTGGTCTGGTGTATTGGACAAGAAACGGTATATTTTGTGATGTTGGCAGGGCCTCTAGTAGATGCTTCTAAGGTGGGGGTGTAATCAAAGAGTTTTTTCTTCCTAAATTAGACTGTCTCAAGTGCATACTTAGCCTGCCTGGAAGGCCTTTCTTCCTGGAATGTGCAAAGGTAAAATGATTAAGGTCCATTATTAATTGCACAGGTTCAAATTAAAAAAGTTGGGGCCAGCAAGATGGTTCAGCAGGTAAAGGCTCTTGGCATACAAACCTGGCAACCTAAGTTCAATTCCTGGAAGCATGTAGAGCTGGAGAGAATAGACACTGTAAGAACGCAGGCATCACGCTGGCCTGCCCCCGTCACAGGGCAGAATGCACTCAGGCAGTGCTCTGGTCAGCCCAAGGTTCCATGAGTACTAGACTGCAGGCAGGCGCAAAGGACCCTTTAAAAGTCAGACCCCACCCACTTATGCTCTCTCTCTCTCTCTCTCTCTCTCTCTCTCTCTCTCTCTCTCTCTCTCTCTCTCTCTCTCCCTCCCTCCCTCCCTCCCTCCCTCCCTCCCTCCCTCCCTCCCTCTCCCTTCTGTTCCCTTCCTGGTGTCTCTATGCCTCTTCCCTTCCCCCTCACTCCCCTTTCTAAATAAACTCCTCCTTTAAGCTCTGTCTGCCTGGCATGTAATTCCCTCCCGCCTCGGCCACCCTCACCTGCTGTGGAACCTGCTATGCTCCTCCACATGGTCCCTTACCTTGGGACCCCACTCACTTGGGACCCTCGATCAGGACCACCCCCCTTCTCCAGCTTTTATTCTTATAACTGCAACAAAAGAACAACAGACACCACAGATGTGTCCGCTGACCTCCACATGAGCCCTCTCTCCCCTCCCTACACACACGCGCGCACACACACACACACACACACACACACACACACACACACACACACACACACACAAATGTAAAGTTCATTAAAGGCCAGATGCTGGCAATCCCAGCATGCAGGAGGCTAAGGTGAGGACGTTTAGAGTTCAAGGCCAGCCGGGGGTACACAGTGACACCCTGCTCCAAGCAATAGCTAGAAGATGACCCAGGACACTGGGTTTGACAGCTCCTCTGGGAAACACCAATGTGCACCCACCCACATCGAGAATCACACCTTTAACTTGAGCCTCTCACGTAGGTTTTTTTTTTTTTCAACAAAGAAAGTAGTGCTGCATGCAGCTAATGGCTGGTTGACCCGGCACAAAACTCAGATCTATCTTACTTGGAGAGTGGTCTTCTTTGGGCTAATTCTGTCTGGGCCCTAGGTTGTTAGTGCATTGCCGAGAGAATAATGTGAGGGGTTTAGGGAGAGTTCTCACAGCCAGCCAGACTTCTTACCCTAGCTCAGGGCTTCCCATCACAGCATTGTTCCCGTGGGAAAATCGATCCAATTTTCATCCTTTTCACTTACACCACCTTTCCTAGAATATAGCCTGCTATGAAATGGAACAATACCTGCTTTTCCCTTTGCTTTGCTTATGAATGTGCAAGTGTGGGTGTGAGAAAGCCTAGAGTTCCCCGGGACAGGGCAGGGCCCGGGACTTGGAACAGCCTGGGAAGGGCGGAGGCCGGGGCGGCTGGGGTCGGAGCCCAATGTGGGTAGCCGGGCTATTCTGGTCCTCAGCCTGGTACCTTGCCCTACATATGCACCACCTCAGTAAGGTGCCGTCTGCAGAGACCAGGGCCTCGGCTGGTAACCAGGACTGAGGGGTTCCTGAGATGTAAGACAGTGCAGAGCTTAAACTGGGAAGTTCCAGAAAGCCATGCTCACTGTGGGTGTGTGAGCACTGCCTCTATCGTTACCTCCTGGATGCTTAGCGGAGGTAGAATTCAGCTGTGCTTCTGAGGCCTGGTGGCTCCTGGGACAGAAACGTGGCTGCTGAGCGAGGGCGAGAGCTGGTGCTCTTTCCAAAGACCTGGACTTGGTTTCCAGCACCCACATCAGGTAGCCTAGAATTGCTGGGACCCCAGTTCTAGTGAACCTGATACCCTCATCTGGCCTCCAAAGGGACCTGCAGTCACACAGCCATGCAGACACATAAAATAAACACTTAAAAAGAAAGGAGAAGAAACGAGGTGGCCACAGGCTCCTCGGTGCCATGAGAGTCCCAGGCATCAGTTCTCAAAGTCCAAGGCCCGCATCCTTCTGGCAGTCTCTACATACCGGAACGCCTGCACTGAAGATCACCTATTTGCTAGGTCAGCATCCCAGGTGGAGTACACAAGGCGTTTATGTGCCACCTCAGAGAGTTTGATGTCCCTGGCCTACAGCAGGGAACAGAGAGGCAAGAAACTTCTCTCCTATATCATGAAGCAAAATACTGCTCTTCAATGTGTCTAATCTTCTGAGGTTGCCTTAACTGAAAACATCCCCGCTCCAGGACCAGGAGAATGATTTAGTGTCAATAACCTGAGGACCAGGGTATGGGTTCCCAGAGCGCACGTAAATACTGAGTGGTTGTGGCAGCACGCCTACAATTCCAGCCTCGAAGGCAGGCAGGGGACCCCCAGGACAAAGCTGGCTAATGAGACACGTCATAGCGTCAAGTCCTGGGTCAGACTGAGCAACCCTGCCTCACTGAATAGCTGGATGTCTTAGTCAGGGTTCCCACAGCTGTGATAAGACACCATGATCAATCTAACTTGGGGAACAAAGGGTTTGTTTCAACTTACACATCCCAGTTATAGCTCACCACGAAAGGGGCGGGATCTGGGCAAGAACTCACGGCAGGAACTGATGGAGATGGTGCCATCAGAGGAACACTGCTCACTAGCTTGCTCCTGGTCAGCCTGCTGCCTTATAGCATCCAGGGTCACCTGCCAAGAGCTGGCACCGCCCCCAATGAGCCGGGCCCTCCCACACCAATCATCAATCAAGAAGATGGTCCCAGGCTCTGGTGGGGGTGTGCTCCCAGCTGAGGCTGCCTCTTCCCAAACAACCCCAGCTGGCATAAAACTAGCCAGGCCCATGGAAGATGAGTCCCAGCATCAGACTCAGTTCTCCACATACGCACACAAGCAAACCACATGCATTGCACCCACACACATGCACACACGTCACACACACAGGTAATACATGAAAATGGGGGAATGAATAAATAAAACCTTTAAAATGCCCCCGCCCCGAGAAATCAGACATTTTGCTGTATTAGTTGGTGGAAAACAGATTATAGTGTCTTCGTGGAAATTTTACTTAATTTTTGCCTGTCTTTTGGGCTTTTGTTTTGTTTGTTTGTTTTTTGAGTCAGCACCTCAAACTTGGTATGTAGCCAAGAATGACCCTAAACCCTGATCCTCCCGCCCCCACCTCCCAAAGTGCTGGGGTTACACACATTTGCCACCACACCTAGCTGCAGAGTCTAACTTACAAAGTCCAACCATTTGCAATTTTTTTTTTTTTGCTTTTTTTAAAGATTTATTTATGTGTATGAGTGTTTTGCCTGCATGAATGTCTATGCATCTCATGCATGCAGTACCCAAGGAAGCCAGAAGAGGGCATCAGATCTGGAACTGTAGTTTTGGAGGGGGTCATGAGCTACCGTGCAGGGGCTGAGAATCAAACTTGGGTCCCCTGTAAAAGCAGCCTATGCTCTTAGCCCCAGAGCCATCTCCCCAGCCACGAGTTCAGATCACTTGTAAAGACGAGGGTGTGGGCGTGCTCGGTCCTGAGTCTGTAACTCTGCTTTCCCCGCTCTCCCGGGGCTCTGCTCCGCCCTACCCCCACCCCACCCCAAGCCTCACTCCCCATCTCCCGTTTTTTGCTTCTTTGGGCTGCAAGAACTTCTTCCTCCGCGTAGCTGCTGAGGAGGTGGGAAGATCCTTGTCCCGTGGGCTTGTCACACCTGGCCAGGCCTGTGGCACTCAGGGCTGTGACCCAGGATCCCTGAGCAGCAGCAAGCGCGTTCTGTTTACAGGAGGTCATGAGCAGCCTGCTGCGGCCCTGGAGAAGGAAGGATTGAGTCACGGACAGGAATGATCAAAACGGGCACCTTATTTCCAAAAATATTCCAGCCTCAGCCAGCCAGGAGCTGGCCCCTGGCTCCACGGATCCCTCCCACGTCTATCACTGGGGCACCACGGGTGGTCATCTGCCACCATCCAACCGGGATGCCCATTGCCCTCTTGGCCGCCTTCTGGCGCGCTACTAAATCTCTGCCCTCCTTCTCGTCCAGGCTGACACCTGCATCCTCGGGGAAGCGGAAGGAAAGAGGGCTGCCCTCCTCCCCACAGAGTTCGCACCCTATCTCCGGTTCCCGCCTCCGCAAGCCTCCCCCACCCCCACCCTCAGCCCAGAAGCGTCCTAGGACATGTTTGAGTGGAACACTTGTGAGAGCCAAGTAAACACTGGTTTCCTCACATTCCTGTCAGCCTTTGTTTTTTAAAACTGAAGAGTCTAAACAAACTGGAGGCCCCGCCTCGCCCTCCCCATTCCTTGCCTCTGCTTTGACCTTGGGGTTAAGGACGTGGCTGGCCCACATTGCTGCATTCACACAGGAGTCTGGATTGCCCGGCTGGCCTTCAGGGGTCTCCTCTGCTGCCTCGACTCCCTCTGCTCTTTCTAGGAGTGAGGCTTGGCTACACGACAAGACAGGACCCGGGCTGCAATAGCAAAGTCACACCAAGGATGTCCTGTGCTGGGCCATTGTGTCCCTCTCCTCCTCACAGCCACAGCCACAGATGGCCTCCAGGGTAGCCCGGCAACTCTGCCCACAACTGTCCCAGCCAAGGGACCTGGCTTGTCCTCTAGGATGTGGTGTGGGCCTCGGGGGAGAGCTAGAACAATGCCAGGCCCCTTATCAACAGCTAATCCCGGCCTGGCCGGCTCTGGGACTTCCCTTCTCAGAAACACCCGCTCTTATTTTAACACATGGCATGTTCGAGTCTGACTCAGCCCTAATTGCAGACAGAGCAGAGACAATCCCTTAGAGCCAAAGCCAAGAGCACACACCTTCAAGTCCTCCAGGAACGGGCCTGGCTTCCTTCCGCCTTGCCGAGGAGCCGAAAGCAGAGACCCACAAAGAAAGCATTTGCTTCTATCCCTCCTTCAGGGTTCTGGGTTCAGTTCAGGGACTCTGTGTGCCTGTCCTGCACACTTCTCAGAGGGCTGAGGAGGTGGGGGAAACTCAGGCGTTGCTGTTGAGGTCCATACTTCCTTAGAACTGGTTCCCTCTCAGGGGGTAAGTGGTATGCACCATGGCGGCAACAGGGGCCTCGGGCACCCAGGAACGACGATTGGTTATGTCTGGAAGGGGGAAATATCATAAGTTTGAAGCTCCAGGTAGGCTGGGCATGGTGGTGCAAATGTACAATCTCTTTTTTTACTTTTCAAGACAAGGTTTTTCTGTATTGCTTTGGAGCCTGTCCTGAACTCTGTCTGTACACCAGACTGGCCTCGAACTCACAGAGATCTGCCTGCCTCTGCCTCCCTAGTTCTGAGATTAAAGGCGTGAGCCACCACACTCAGTGCAAGTCTACAATCTTAGCACTCAGGAACTGGAGGGAGGAGGACAGAAGTTCAAGGTCAGCCTCTGCTACATAGTAAGGGAAGGCCGGGGATAGAATTCTTGCCTAGGGGTCCAAACCCCACAAGAGGGAGACAGAGAAAGACCACAGAGATAGAGAGGGCAGAGACGGAGAAGAGGGTGGTCCTAGCCAGCTCTGCACTAAGTGCCCCAGCTCAGCCCAGCACCCATGTTCCGATTCCTGTTCATCTGGACCCAGGCTCTGGGAGCAGCTCTCTGTGGTCAGAGTCTGTGTCCCAACTTCAGTAGCAGGGCTTGGAAGCCGGAGAGATCCTGAGCAATTCAGTCTGTCTGAAAGAGCTGGTTAGCCACCAAAGCATGGGGCCCCAGTTAGCTGCCATAGCCATCTTCCTGACCTAGAGCTGTGTGATAGTCTCTGGGACTACAGCGCTCTGGGATCAGTGTGTAAAAGCAGGAAGTGTCCAGGCCTGCAGCACTCGGGCTGTGCTGGAGAGCGCTCTGAAATGTAGAAACAGCAGCCAGAAGCTGTGACCAGAAACTTCAGGGCTGAGACACGCTTAATCCATTTAATGTCTGTTCTGCTTTTCAGGTCAAACATCTTATGAGCCTTTGCTACCTGACCTACTACTCAGTGTGTAGTGTCAACATCAGAAGCCTTCCATTTGCTGGAAGGGAATAAAGACTAGAAACTGACTAATGTTGAAGGGGTCAGAATTTCAGCAATCAAAACCTAGCTCACTTTGTAATTACCCCCCCAACACACACACACACACACACTCACACACACTCACTCACACACTCACACACACTCACACACACTCACACACTCTCACACACTCACTCACACTCTCACACACTCTCACACACTCACACACTCACACTCACTCACACACACACTCTCACACACTCACTCACACACTCTCACACACACTCTCACACACACACTCACACTCTCACACTCCCACACTCTCACTCACACACTCACACACTCTCACACACACTCACACACTCTCACACACACTCACACATTCACACACTCTCACACACACACTCACACATACACTCACACACACACACTCACACTCTCACACACTCTCACACACACACACTCACACACTCTCACACACACTCTCACACACACACACACTCACACTCTCACACTCCCACACTCTCACTCACACACTCACACACTCTCACACACACTCACACACTCTCACACACACTCACACATTCACACACTCTCACACACACACTCACACATACACTCACACACACACACTCACACTCTCACACACTCACACACACACACTCACACATATACTCACACACTCACAAACACACTCACACACACACTCTCACGTGCACACACACACTCACACACTCTCACACACTCTCACACACACACTCTCTCACGTGCACACACACACTCTCACACACTCTCACACACTCACGCACACACACTCACACTCTCACACACACACTCTCTCACACACTCACACTCACACACTCTCACATACTCACACACACACACACACACACACACACAAGCTATCCTGCTGTGGGTTTTGTTTTGTTTGAGAGTCTCTGTGTAGCTGAGGACGACCCTAGGCCTCTGATCACTCCTCCTATGTACTTGGATCAGGCATGGACCCAGTTTTATGAACTCCTTGCTCCTGTGGCCTCCTGAATGCTAGGCAAGACTTTACTGATTGAGCTACACCTCACCCCATGTACTGCCTTCTAGAAAGCATGTATGTGTGCTTTTTTTTCAATCACTTCAAACACTGAAGACATCGCATGTGGGACTGGAGAGATGGCTTAGTGGTTAGGAGCACTGGCTGCTCTTCCAGAGGACCTGAGTTCAATTCCCAGCACCCACGCTGGGAATGGCTCACAACCATCTGAACTTCAGTTCTGGGAGATCTGAGGGAGGGCAGTGCACACACATGGTGCCCCGACCTATGCCCGACCTATGCAAGCAAAACACTCATATACATAAAAATAAATAAAAAGAAACAAAAAAAGCGACAGACCCATGGGCTGAGGACGTAGCTCACAGGGAAAGTGCCGGGTTCCACAACTTCAGCTTTCCCAAATGCTAATGTTTTCTTTCTCCTTCTGCTAGAGCATTGGGAGAGCCAGGCTCTCTCCCTAAATTGACATCTTATATAGCTACAGCTTAACCAGCAAAGCCAGAGTATGAAACAGGAGTATAGTAGTGTTAACTTGTCTCCAGATCCTATACTGAGCTGGCCTGTGTCCGCGGTCTCCTGTGACCTGAGACACTTCCTCATTCTTGGCCCTTCATGACTGTGACGTTTTTGAAGATCGGTGGCCAGTTACTTTGCAGAATGTCCTCACATTGGGTGTGTCTGGTATTTTTCATGATTAGATTGTGGGTCTGCGTGTTGGGCAAGGACGCCACTGAAGAAACATTGTGTCCTCAGTCACTCCAGCAGGGGACAGGAGGCTGTTGCCTCTTCCTGGTGACGGTAAGATGATCACTTGGATTAGGTGGCGCCCAGTGGATTGGTTGCAAGCAAAGTCACTCCATTCTCCTTTGAAATCAACACACTGAATGCAGAGACATCTGAGAAAATGCAGTGTCTTTGTCTGTCATATCCTGCCACTACCTTCAGCTTTCATAAATCATCCTCTAGCCATTACGACTGAGGAGTCAGCCAAAGCCTGCCTTTTCTATTTACAGCATTCCTTCCCCCCCCACCAAGTGGAATTCTGGAGGAGAAAGCACCCGTCTTCCCGTGACGGCTTATTTATTTAACTGTTTGCTTATTTCAATGTGGAGAAACCGATGTTGGTCTGATTCTAAATCATTGTGTATTATTTCAATTCTCCTAGGCTTGACCAGCGATACTGTATGATGATCAACTGGTGTGAGATCCTGTGTCCCAAAAAATAAAATAGGGTGATATTTTAGATCGAGTTCTCACTGGGGGACTGGCAAGATTGCTCATCAAGGCACTTGCCGACAAGCCTGAGTGCCATCTCCAGGTCCAGCAACTCCCACGAGTTGTCCTTCTGGCCTCCCTGTGCGAACTGTGGTACATTCATGCATGTGTGAACTCACAGACAAATGTAAAAACATATCTCACCAGGGATGTGGCTCGGTTGTCGGACTGCTTGCCTAGTATGCGTAAAATCCTAGATTTGATCCCCAGTATTACATAGAATTGCAGCGTGGCTCGCAACTATAAATGTAGCACTTGGGTGTAGAGGCAGTGGGTCAAAGTTCAAGGTCATCCTTGGTTAGTGAGTTCAAGGTCATCTTAAGCCACATGAGATCTTGTCTCAAACAAGTCTCATAGTACTAGGATATCTTTAGTTCTAGTGTCTGTTGTGGGATGTTTGTACACTGTGTGAAGATAGATTGCTGTGATTGGTTTACTAAGAAAGCTGAACAGCCAGTAGCTAAGCAGGAGGCACAGGTGGTACTTATAGGCAGAGAGGGGAAGTAAGCACAGGGGAGAAGTTAAGCTGGACATACAGAAGGAAAGGAAGGTGAAGAGCCACATGGCAAAAGATAGATTAACAAAAGCAGGTTGTTATCAGAGCTAGTGGGACAAGCCTAAGCTAAGGCCAAGCTTTCACAGTAATGAGCCTCCGTTTGCTATTGGTGCGCTGGCAGGTCAGAGAAAGACTGGTTACAAGTGTCTGTCAAAGAGAACTCAGCTAGGAAGTGAATAGAGCCATCCCTGGCTATTTGGGGCCCCGTTCCAAGATACCCCATAGACATCAAAATTGACACAGCTACAAGCTCCTAGTGTAAGATGACACCAGGGCTCTTGGGTGTGGCTCAGCAATCAAGTGCTCCCTTAGCAAGCAAAGTCCTGCGTTCCATCCCCGGCCCCACATAAAACCAGTGTGGGAACCCTGGCACTCGGAAATTTAACTCATCCTTAGCTACATAACCAGTCAACCTGGACTGGATAGATAGATGATAGATAGATAGATAGATAGATAGATAGATAGATAGATAGATAGATAGATGATAGATAGATAGATGATAGATAGATGATAGATGATCGACAGATAGATAGATAGGTAGATAGATAGATAATAGATAGATGATTGACAGACAGATAGGTAGATAGGTAGATAGATAGATAGATAGATAGACAGACAGACAGACAGACAGACAGATAGATAGGAGTAAAGCAGCCAAAAACATGCAGTTGTCTGGGGTATCTCTAGCGTGGGGTTGGGTATTTTCCCGTGGTGCTTTTCACGAGGGTAGAAAGAGGAGTGCGTTTCGGGTTAAACCAAAGATGGCTCCACGTGAGATGAAGTGGCGGATGAGGAGCTTTTGTCCTGTCACACCCCTTTCTGCCTCCTCCAGCACTGCGTGCGTGTGGTGAACGGACAGCATGAATGTTACGCTTTTAGGAGTTAGTGATGAGAAGAATACTATCTGCACCTGTTCAGGATACACACAGCTACAGTAGGCCCGACTACACCAGCACCAATGAGACACAGGCAGGCATCCAGACACACTGAGGGTGCTGGAAGTGTGCGAAGGCTCCACCCAGGGTGCCTACACTTTATTCACCTACATTTTAAGTGCTCAAGTAGTAAGTCAAGGTCTTGTTTTAAGATAAGTTCTCACTTGAAGTCTTGCTATCTGGAACTTTCTGGAATTTTTGTTCCAATATTTCACTTAAGTACAACCTGTGCAGTGGAGTGCCTCTGTCTGACTTTTTCTGTGTGTATTGGTTCATTCCAATGCCTAGGATCCGGTCTAACAGGGCAGGTGTATTATTGTTCCATGGGCTCCGATTCCATTATCCAGCATGTAATTACTTACTTGCTTAGTTGCAGAATATACTTGAAAAAGTTCAAGATTTCTGAGACCTTTTTACTGTTGTTTATTATTGTTGTTCTGTTATGCTTTTTGAGTCAGGGTCTGATTGTGTAGCCCTGGCTGACCTAGATAGACGGATTGGCCTAAATTCACAGACATACCTGCCTCTGCCTCCCAAGTATTGTGATTATGAGTTTGTACGCCATACCCATCTGTTGGGTGTGTGTGTGTGTGTGTGTGTGTGTGTGTGTGTGTGTGTGTGCATACATGTGTGTGTGCATGTGTGCACGCATGTGTGTGTGCATGTGTGCATGCATGCATGTGTGCGCGCGTGTGTGTGCATGTGTGTGCATGTGTGCATGCATGTGCGTGTGTGTGTGTGTGTGTGTGTACCAGCAGAAGCCATAAGAGGGTGTGGACCCCGTGCGATAGAGTTGTGTCTGTGAACTCCCACTGTGGGTGTTGGGATTTGGTCCTCATGACAGAGCAAGCTCTCTTAACCGCTGAGCCACCTCTCTAAACCCTTGTTTTGTTTTGAGATGGGGTTTCGTGTAGTCTGGGCCAGTCTCAAACTCACTACGTATCTGATGTTAGTTCTCCAGTAGAGGACTAGAATTACAGGCATGCGCCATCATGCCCAGCTTACAGAAAAAAAATTCCGCTGGTTGAAAATTGCAACCTAATCGTTGCAGTGAAACACTGGCCCATAATAGTAGTTGATGTGAGGGAAAACAAGAAAGAGTTTGGAAGAGTGGAGGCTTACTTTAAATAAATAGATAACTACATCTCTTACTATATAATTAGGATGAAGCGTGGTTTTCCCCCAGTAGGTGGCAGCACGTGAACCATGTTTAAACTGTTCCCCATAGTGGTTCTTTGAGTTTTAGGCTTAGTTGTTGCTGCTGCTGTTCTTTAAGACAGCATCTTATGTATCCCAGGCTGGCCTTGAACTCACTATGGAGCAGAGAATGACGTCTTAAATGTCTGCTCTTCCTGCCTCAACCTCCCAAGTGCTGGGGACACTGGTGTGAACCACCACACCCAGTTTATGAGGAGCTAGGGATCAAACCCAGGTTTTCGCCCATGCTGGGTGAGGGCTCTAGCAAATGGGCTCCAACCACAAGCCCTCCCCTCCCCCCTTGCTGTTCTGTTACTGTTGCTTTAGAGTTGGGACAGGGTTTTACTGTGTAGCCCAGTGGGACTCTGAGCTCATAATCCTGCTGTGCCAGCTTCTTGAACGCAGTATTAAAGGCCTGTGCTGCCGCCCATCTGAAACAGGTGTTTCGTGAGCCTTGGTAATCACTATAAAATTATCAGAGTAAGCAATCCATGTGTGCTACAGAGAGCAAGCAATCAACATCAGGACCAACACCCTCATACAAACTATGAGATAGAACCCATAGCATAAAACAACTTTCATGAAAACAGGGCTAGGGACGTAGCTTAGTCAGTAAAGTGCCTGCCTCACAAGAACAAGGACTCGAGTGCAAATCCCAACAACCACACAAAGCCTAAGCATGGCACATTTGTCTATAACCTCAGAGCTGGAAGAGAGTAGGAGCACACAGAGACACGAGGATGCCCAGGACGCATTGGCCAGCCAGGCTAACCAATCAGCGAACTCTGGGCTCAGGGAGATCCTGTTTCAAAATAAAAGGTAGCACGAGAAAGAAGAAGACACCCGACATTGACCCCTGCCCTCCCAATGCTTGCACACACACACATACATACACATACGCACACATGCACACGCACATGCACACGCGCGCACACACACTCACACACACACTCTCGCACACTCACACGCACGCACACGCACACACACAGGCACGCATCACAAATGTAGAATCCCAGGAATTATTCTCCAGTGTAAGCAAGGAAAAGTGCTGCCTTGAAGGATGAGGCTCAGGTTCCCAGGGCCTTGGAAGAAGGTCATCCGGAGAGCAGTGAGGTCAGTACCCTAGGCCAGGCAGGCACTGGAGAAAACTTCACACCCTCCTCACCGCCCTGGCCCAGGACCCAGGGAGAACTTAACACAACACACAGGACCCCACCCCGTGCACTTCCTGGGAGGCAGAAGAGGAGGATGGGCCCAGGGCAGAAACTTGTATCAATTTAGCCACAGATTAGACATCCCTATTCAAGAGTTAGAGGTGCCTAGGAAATGACCTCTCCCTTCGGGTCTGCTGATGCTGCTCCGTTAATGACAGGAGACGACAAGTATCCTGGGTGTTACCCACACACAGCATTCTGAAAGTCTGTTCCAGGCAGGACAGAATGGGGAGATTCCGGATAACTGGGGGGCTGAGGCAGGACCAAAAGTTCAAGGCCAGCCAAGTGCAACCCTGGAGGGGCAAAGGCGGGAATCAGGAAATCAGGGCCAGACTTAAGATCAAGCTGAGCTCTGCGGGAGCCTGCCTTTTATTTGGTTGGTTGGTTTGGTTTTGGGTTTTTGTTGTTGTTGTTGTTATTGGTGTGTGTGTGTGTGTGTGTGTGTGTGTGTGTGTGTGTGGTTTGTTTTGTTTTGTTTTTTGTTTTTTGCTTTTTGTTTTTTTGAGACAGAGTTTCTCTGTGGCTTTGGAGCCTGTCCTGGAATTTGCTCTTGTAGACCAGGCTAGTCTCAAACTCACAGAGATCTGCCTGCCTCTGCCTCCTGAGTTCTAGGAGTAAAGACATGCTCCACTACCACTTGAAAAGACCCTGTCTTTAAAGATAAATAGATAAATAAAAGCTCTGGGCTGGAGAGATGGCTCAGTGGTTAAGAGAATTTCCCGGGAAAGACAACGTCCCTCGTCAAGCTTAGACTGAAGCTAAATTCCAGTTTACAACAGTTTAAAACAAAAATGCCCTCTAACCGCCACTGGTATTCTAACAGGGGCTTAGAATCCATGTTTGCTGAAAAGCCAGCAGATCCCACTGGCAAGCAAAGGCAAGATAAATCCCCTGCCCTCATTTTGTGTCTGTCTGTGTGCCTTTAACTTCGGGTCAGATTTCTGCTCAGCTCTATGCACACACATGTCCATCATTTAAAGAGTGTTTGTGTGCTGCCATGTGGGTGCTGGGCATTGAACCAGAGTCCACTGAACCATCTCTCCAGCCCCAGAATTGTTTGCGTAAAGCTAATAATTCTCCCCTTTCAAGGCTAAAGACCACAAGGTAAGAGTGGCTAAGGCATCTCTGACAGATTCCCAGCTCCCAGTGTTCCCTGGTTCGGGCTGGAGAATCCTCAGTTACTAAACTGTGCAGGAGTAGTGAGGCTATGCAGACAGATCACAGCACGATAAAGCTGCTCCCATAAGTGAAGACAAAAGCCCCAGGATGGGAAGTGATGCTTAAGGTCCACTCTCAGCAGGACCTAGCATCATCTGGAGATGCTCTCTGGGCATATACGTGGTGGAGTTTCTACACTGGGTTAATCCAGGTGGGAAGACCCACATCAAGTGTGGGCGGCATCATTGCATGGGTTGGGGCTCTGGGCTGAATGAAAGGGGGAAAGTGGGCTGTAGAGATGTATCTAGCAAGCCTGACTACACGAGGCCACTCTCCAGAGCCCACAGAGGAAGGGAAGCCAGCTCCCTCCCGCAAGTTGTCCTCTGACTCCATGTGCGTGCTTGGCACAGTACACGTGAGTGAATAAATGTAATACTTTTAAAAAGATTGGTGGCTTATTTATCTGTGTGTGTGTGTGTGTGTGTGCGTGTGTGTATGTGTGCATGTTCTGTGTGTGTGCATGTGTGTGCATGTGTGTGCGTGTTCTGTGTGTGTGCGTGTGTGTGTGCGTGTGTGTATGTGTGCATGTTCTGTGTGTGTGCATGTGTGTGCATGTGTGTGCGTGTTCTGTGTGTGTGCGTGTGTGTGTGTGTGTGTGTGTGTGTGTGTGTGTGTGTGTGTGTGTGTGTGTGGCCAGAAGATAATATCAGGCCCCTGGAGTGAGCAGCCTGATAGGGGTGGCGGGAACCCAACTTGTGTCCTCTGGAAGCAGCAAGCACTCTT